>JBBPBX010008195.1:15876-29785 GCA_038048925.1 Garcialebias charrua | reverse complement strand
TAAAATAAAATACCAGCAGGAAGGAGCTTGTTGTCACACGTTTAATATTTTACAGAAATTTAAATAAAGAATAAAGATTTAAATAAAAGTTGCTCACTTTTGATTTGACTTCTTTCCCGACTGGAGTGAGAAACCTTAAAGAACATGTGCCGATCAGTTCTGCAGGTTCTGTTGGGTCTTGGTACCAACACCACCTTGTGATGCGTTCACTGACCCTCAGAAACAGGAACTGCTTTTGCTTCAGAGGAAAACAAGCTCGTCTCCAACAGAACCCGTTTTCATCCCAATAAAAATTTTGACTTTTAATTTTTATTTTCTAAGTTGAAACTTTAAATTTAATAAACATTAAATAAAACTCTAAATACAACTAAACACAATTCTAAAACTAAATAAAATTCTAAAACTAAATAAAACTCTAAATAAAGTATTTTTATTTAAAGTTCTCGATCCAGATTCCTGAAACCAGCACCTGGACCCTCTGAGACCACGTGACACTTTCTCAGATCCTATTTTCATTTCTGTGTGAAACCCCCACCACACACACACACACACGCACGCATACACACACACACACACACACACACACGCACCACACACACACACACACACAAACACACACACACACACACACGCGCACACACACATACACAGGTTTGTTTTTCTATCTTTGTGGGGCCATTGCATTGACTTCCATTAATTTTTCATTCATTTCTATAGCCCAGGGCCGGCCCAAGGCATAAGCAAACTAAGTGGCTGCTCAGGGCCCCGGGGCCACTAGGGGGCCCCCTAAATGGAATTGAAATTTTTAAGTAATGATTTCTATACGATTATATTTAATATTTTATGTTCAGCTTTTGCAAAGTATTGCATACATTTACATAGATTTAAGAACCAATTATTCAACTTTATATGTCTTTTATATAACTTAAAATGGCTTAAAAAAGACATATAATGTGGTGTCAAGTAATTGTAATTTACATTATTTAAGGATTTCCTTGATATTTTATTTTTATTTTATTTTATTTTGTCTGTTTTTTGCACAGTTTAATTTATTTTTATGCATCTAACGTATTTCACCTGTTTGTTGTTGTTCTTGCACTACTAATTATTTTGATCATTACTGCTGCAGTTTTTTGGAACCAAAGATAATAAGCCAGATGCCACTTTTGCTTTAACATACATTGCATACTGGTGTTCTTTTTTCTTTTGTTACTTTTAGTATATACATATAGGATAATGTAAACATGACTGTCAGATTTGCAACGAGTTTATGTTAGGTGGGTGAATGATCTAATCATCTGACAATTGATTGCAGTAATCCACATTTTTCAGAGAAATAGAGGGCCCCAAACCAAATTTTGCTCAGGGCCCCGTGGAGGCTTGGGCCAGCCCTGCTATAGTCTAACCCTGACCTTTACCCTAAACCTAACCCCTAACCCACCACCGGGACTTCTTCTTATTGGGCCCCATAAGAAGCAGTTGGTCCTCACAATTTGGTATAACTCAGAAAAATGGGCCTCATAAAATAACATAAACAGGGACACACACACACACACAACCCACTCGATCTTCTTCCCTTTTCTGGCCTCGTGGTCCAGGACCAGATCTGGATCTGAACCTTCCTGCAGCTGAAAGTGAAACTTGATGTCTTCAATCTTTGAAGCTGATATGGAAAAAACTCCCCCCTGGTCCAGTCACAGTTCTTCAGTTCTGACCCGGTCCTCAGCCCAGGGTCTTTAGGGTCTTGTAGCTCCTGGTCTGCTGGGATCGCAGCAGAGGACTCTGAGAGTCCACATCCCAAGACAAGGTGGTCAGACCAGTTTGGCGCAGGTGGACCCGGGTCCATCCGTAGACGAGACAGTTGAAGAAGCCCTGAGAGGCCGAGGTGAGAGCCTGAGGACAGAGACAGACCCTGAGACCACATCCTGGTTCTGAAGGTCTAAAGACCACATCCTGGTTCTGAAGGTCTAAAGACCACATCCTGGTTCTGAAGGTCTAAAGACCACATCCTGGTTCTGAAGGTCTAAAGACCACATCCTGGTTCTGAAGGTTTAAAGACCACATCCTGGTTCTGAAGGTTTAAAGACCACATCCTGGTTCTGAAGGTCTAAAGACCACATCCTGGTTCTGAAGGTCTAAAGACCACATCCTGGTTCTGAAGGTCTAAAGACCACATCCTGGTTCTGAAGGTCTAAAGACCACATCCTGGTTCTGAAGGTTTAAAGACCACATCCTGGTTCTGAAGGTCTAAAGACCACATCCTGGTTCTGAAGGTTTAAAGACCACATCCTGGTTCTGAAGGTCTAAAGACCACATCCTGGTTCTGAAGGTCTAAAGACCACATCCTGGTTCTGAAGGTCTAAAGACCACATCCTGGTTCTGAAGGTCTAAAGACCACATCCTGGTTCTGAAGGTCTAAAGACCACATCCTGGTTCTGAAGGTCTAAAGACCACATCCTGGTTCTGAAGGTTTAAAGACCACATCCTGGTTCTGAAGGTCTAAAGACCACATCCTGGTTCTGAAGGTCTAAAGACCACATCCTGGTTCTGAAGGTCTAAAGACCACATCCTGGTTCTGAAGGTCTAAAGACCACATCCTGGTTCTGAAGGTCTAAAGACCACATCCTGGTTCTGAAGGTCTAAAGACCACATCCTGGTTCTGAAGGTTTAAAGACCACATCCTGGTTCTGAAGGTCTAAAGACCACATCCTGGTTCTGAAGGTCTAAAGACCACATCCTGCTTCTGAAGGTTTAAAGACCACATCCTGGTTCTGAAGGTCTAAAGACCACATCCTGGTTCTGAAGGTTTAAAGACCACATCCTGGTTCTGAAGGTCTAAAGACCACATCCTGGTTCTGAAGGTCTAAAGACCACATCCTGGTTCTGAAGGTCTAAAGACCACATCCTGGTTCTGAAGGTCTAAAGACCACATCCTGGTTCTGAAGGTTTAAAGACCACATCCTGGTTCTGAAGGTCTAAAGACCACATCCTGGTTCTGAAGGTTTAAAGACCACATCCTGGTTCTGAAGGTCTAAAGACCACATCCTGGTTCTGAAGGTCTAAAGACCACATCCTGGTTCTGAAGGTCTAAAGACCACATCCTGGTTCTGAAGGTTTAAAGACCACATCCTGGTTCTGAAGGTCTAAAGACCACATCCTGGTTCTGAAGGTCTAAAGACCACATCCTGGTTCTGAAGGTCTAAAGACCACATCCTGGTTCTGAAGGTCTAAAGACCACATCCTGGTTCTGAAGGTCTAAAGACCACATCCTGGTTCTGAAGGTCTAAAGACCACATCCTGGTTCTGAAGGTCTAAAGACCACATCCTGGTTCTGAAGGTCTAAAGACCACATCCTGGTTCTGAAGGTCTAAAGACCACATCCTGGTTCTGAAGGTCTAAAGACCACATCCTGGTTCTGAAGGTCTAAAGACCACATCCTGGTTCTGAAGGTCTAAAGACCACATCCTGGTTCTGAAGGTCTAAAGACCACATCCTGGTTCTGAAGGTCTAAAGACCACATCCTGGTTCTGAAGGTCTAAAGACCACATCCTGGTTCTGAAGGTCTAAAGACCACATCCTGGTTCTGAAGGTCTAAAGACCACATCCTGGTTCTGAAGGTCTAAAGACCACATCCTGGTTCTGAAGGTCTAAAGACCACATCCTGGTTCTGAAGGTCTAAAGACCACATCCTGGTTCTGAAGGTCTAAAGACCACATCCTGGTTCTGAAGGTCTAAAGACCACATCCTGGTTCTGAAGGTCTAAAGACCACATCCTGGTTCTGAAGGTTTAAAGACCACATCCTGGTTCTGAAGGTCTAAAGACCACATCCTGGTTCTGAAGGTCTAAAGACCACATCCTGGTTCTGAAGGTCTAAAGACCACATCCTGGTTCTGAAGGTCTAAAGACCACATCCTGGTTCTGAAGGTCTAAAGACCACATCCTGGTTCTGAAGGTCTAAAGACCACATCCTGGTTCTGAAGGTCTAAAGCAGGGGTGTCAAAGTCAAATACACCGAGGGCCAAAAATTTTTTTTTGCTACAAGCCAAGGGCCGGACTGGTTCAATGTTTATTATAAGGAGGTGATATAAGGTTTTTTTCTTCTTTCTGCACTCTTTTTATTCAACGTTTTTTTTGTTGTTGATGAATTTGTTTTATTTTGTCTCTTTTAAATGAATGAATAAATGAATTAAATAAAATATTAAATAGCCTTACATCTGCTAAACCAACACAGACATGTTCCTGCTTTTAGTATTTTACATTCTTTTATAATGTAGCTGTTTATGTTTCAGTTTTTTTTAAACAGTTTTCTTGTGATTTTTAATTAATATGCTTTTTTTATGATTGTTTACTGTTGGCTGCAAGTATCAAGCTGTGAAATCCTTCATTTTCTACAGCTGACAGCTGTTGGCCTTTAATTATGATGAAGTTTAGCAACTTCTCGGTGAACATGTGAGCTCCGTGGCTTCAGCTGTGTGTTTTTATTGTTCAATCTGGGGCGCTCTGATTTCGGTCAGTCGCTGTCAGCCTGTCCCTCCTACGAGATAGTCAGCCAGCAGGTCGGAGTGGACGCAGCTGGCTGCGGTTGAACAAGAAAAACACACCGCGGCTGAAGACATGGAGCTCGAGTTTAGCAGCTAAACAGCCTGCCCTGAGACGGGGACGCAGCTGGGTCCTGCTGCTGTTTCGGTTCAGCAACAGCGTCGTCCCGCTGAACTAACTTGACCACAGTTTAATGTGGCGCTAAGACTCTGCAGACATCGCACGTTGCTGTCTTGTGGTGTTTAGTGTAAAATACTTCTACACAACGGACATGTTACGATGAAAAGTTGGCTAGCTGTTAGCTAAAATGCTACTCACCCAGTCTGCACGCTGTAGCTGGCTGCAAACTATGGAATGGATTTCCTGAATTTGAGGCGGGTCTTATTACTCTGGGTTCATGAGACACGACTCCGTTCAGAAAATCCATTCCATAGTTTGAAGCCGTGCCGTGTGCAAAACACCAGCGGGCGGCTGTGGCTTGCGGGCCGGCTCTAATATCATCCAGGGGGCCATAAATAATTACTTTGCGGGTCGGATCTGGCCCGCGGGCCGCCCCTCTGACATACTGTATGTGGCTTAAAAGGACATGTCAACTCTTTTATTCGGTTTCACTTCAAAGAGCTTTACTCGCAGGACGGAAGACATTTTGTTTTGTTTCCTTGAAAACGTTTTCTTGGACACTTTCATCAGAGCATGTTCAGAGGTTTGTCAGCGCAGACCAACCTGAGCGATGTAAAGAACGACCCCCGCTCTCCCGTGACCCGCCGAGGGAGTCGCTATCCGCAGGAACGCCAGCGCCACCGCTGCAACACACAAACAAATAAAAACAAGCGGAGACGTTAACTCTGCAGCTGATCTGAGCCGCGGAACCGTCTGGACCAACACACACCTGGACCCCAGCAGAGCACGAAGATCAGCGGGAACAGAACCATCCGCCGGTCCAACAGCTGGAACAAGGCCCGCTGCTCGTTGCCTAGGTAACCGCTGGATGTCACAACCCGCCTGTAGATCCTCCGAGCTTTCACCACGAGCACCTGGAGCGGGAAGAGTTCAGGTCAAAAAGTGTGGAAAGAGTCCGGTTCTGTTTTAAAGTCACATTCTGGATCTTCTCATGGTCCGGTTCTGTTTTAAAGTCACATTCTGGATCTTCTCATGGTCTGGTTCTGTTTTAAAGTCACATTCTGGATCTTCTCATGGTCCGGTTCTGTTTTAAAGTCACATTCTGGATCTTCTCATGGTCTGGTTCTGTTTTAAAGTCACATTCTGGATCTTCTCATGGTCTGGTTCTGTTTTAAAGTCACATTCTGGATCTTCTCATGGTCTGGTTCTGTTTTAAAGTCACATTCTGGATCTTCTCATGGTCTGGTTCTGTTTTAAAGTCACATTCTGGATCTTCTCATGGTCTGGTTCTGTTTTAAAGTCACATTCTGGATCTTCTCATGGTCTGGTTCTGTTTTAAAGTCACATTCTGGATCTTCTCATGGTCTGGTTCTGTTTTAAAGTCACATTCTGGATCTTCTCATGGTCTGGTTCTGTTTTAAAGTCACATTCTGGATCTTCTCATGGTCTGGTTCTGTTTTAAAGTCACATTCTGGATCTTCTCATGGTCTGGTTCTGTTTTAAAGTCACATTCTGGATCTTCTCATGGTCCGGTTCTGTTTTAAAGTCACATTCTGGATCTTCTCATGGTCTGGTTCTGTTTTAAAGTCACATTCTGGATCTTCTCATGGTCTGGTTCTGTTTTAAAGTCACATTCTGGATCTTCTCATGGTCTGGTTCTGTTTTAAAGTCACATTCTGGATCTTCTCATGGTCTGGTTCTGTTTTAAAGTCACATTCTGGATCTTCTCATGGTCTGGTTCTGTTTTAAAGTCACATTCTGGATCTTCTCATGGTCCGGTTCTGTTTTAAAGTCACATTCTGGATCTTCTCATGGTCTGGTTCTGTTTTAAAGTCACATTCTGGATCTTCTCATGGTCTGGTTCTGTTTTAAAGTCACATTCTGGATCTTCTCATGGTCTGGTTCTGTTTTAAAGTCACATTCTGGATCTTCTCATGGTCTGGTTCTGTTTTAAAGTCACATTCTGGATCTTCTCATGGTCCGGTTCTGTTTTAAAGTCACATTCTGGATCTTCTCATGGTCTGGTTCTGTTTTAAAGTCACATTCTGGATCTTCTCATGGTCTGGTTCTGTTTTAAAGTCACATTCTGGATCTTCTCATGGTCTGGTTCTGTTTTAAAGTCACATTCTGGATCTTCTCATGGTCCGGTTCTGTTTTAAAGTCACATTCTGGATCTTCTCATGGTCTGGTTCTGTTTTAAAGTCACATTCTGGATCTTCTCATGGTCCGGTTCTGTTTTAAAGTCACATTCTGGATCTTCTCATGGTCCGGTTCTGTTTTAAAGTCACATTCTGGATCTTCTCATGGTCTGGTTCTGTTTTAAAGTCACATTCTGGATCTTCTCATGGTCTGGTTCTGTTTTAAAGTCACATTCTGGATCTTCTCATGGTCTGGTTCTGTTTTAAAGTCACATTCTGGATCTTCTCATGGTCCGGTTCTGTTTTAAAGTCACATTCTGGATCTTCTCATGGTCTGGTTCTGTTTTAAAGTCACATTCTGGATCTTCTCATGGTCTGGTTCTGTTTTAAAGTCACATTCTGGATCTTCTCATGGTCCGGTTCTGTTTTAAAGTCACATTCTGGATCTTCTCATGGTCTGGTTCTGTTTTAAAGTCACATTCTGGATCTTCTCATGGTCCGGTTCTGTTTTAAAGTCACATTCTGGATCTTCTCATGGTCCGGTTCTGTTTTAAAGTCACATTCTGGATCTTCTCATGGTCCGGTTCTGTTTTAAAGTCACATTCTGGATCTTCTCATGGTCTGGTTCTGTTTTAAAGTCACATTCTGGATCTTCTCATGGTCTGGTTCTGTTTTAAAGTCACATTCTGGATCTTCTCATGGTCCGGTTCTGTTTTAAAGTCACATTCTGGATCTTCTCATGGTCCGGTTCTGTTTTAAAGTCACATTCTGGATCTTCTCATGGTCCGGTTCTGTTTTAAAGTCACATTCTGGATCTTCTCATGGTCCGGTTCTGTTTTAAAGTCACATTCTGGATCTTCTCATGGTCCGGTTCTGTTTTAAAGTCACATTCTGGATCTTCTCATGGTCCGGTTCTGTTTTAAAGTCACATTCTGGATCTTCTCATGGTCCGGTTCTGTTTTAAAGTCACATTCTGGATCTTCTCATGGTCCGGTTCTGTTTTAAAGTCACATTCTGGATCTTCTCATGGTCCGGTTCTGTTTTAAAGTCACATTCTGGATCTTCTCATGGTCTGGTTCTGTTTTAAAGTCACATTCTGGATCTTCTCATGGTCTGGTTCTGTTTTAAAGTCACATTCTGGATCTTCTCATGGTCTGGTTCTGTTTTAAAGTCACATTCTGGATCTTCTCATGGTCTGGTTCTGTTTTAAAGTCACATTCTGGATCTTCTCATGGTCTGGTTCTGTTTTAAAGTCACATTCTGGATCTTCTCATGGTCTGGTTCTGTTTTAAAGTCACATTCTGGATCTTCTCATGGTCTGGTTCTGTTTTAAAGTCACATTCTGGATCTTCTCATGGTCCGGTTCTGTTTTAAAGTCACATTCTGGATCTTCTCATGGTCCGGTTCTGTTTTAAAGTCACATTCTGGATCTTCTCATGGTCTGGTTCTGTTTTAAAGTCACATTCTGGATCTTCTCATGGTCTGGTTCTGTTTTAAAGTCACATTCTGGATCTTCTCATGGTCTGGTTCTGTTTTAAAGTCACATTCTGGATCTTCTCATGGTCCGGTTCTGTTTTAAAGTCACATTCTGGATCTTCTCATGGTCCGGTTCTGTTTTAAAGTCACATTCTGGATCTTCTCATGGTCCGGTTCTGTTTTAAAGTCACATTCTGGATCTTCTCATGGTCCGGTTCTGTTTTAAAGTCACATTCTGGATCTTCTCATGGTCCGGTTCTGTTTTAAAGTCACATTCTGGATCTTCTCATGGTCCGGTTCTGTTTTAAAGTCACATTCTGGATCTTCTCATGGTCCGGTTCTGTTTTAAAGTCACATTCTGGATCTTCTCATGGTCCGGTTCTGTTTTAAAGTCACATTCTGGATCTTCTCATGGTCTGGTTCTGTTTTAAAGTCACATTCTGGATCTTCTCATGGTCTGGTTCTGTTTTAAAGTCACATTCTGGATCTTCTCATGGTCTGGTTCTGTTTTAAAGTCACATTCTGGATCTTCTCATGGTCTGGTTCTGTTTTAAAGTCACATTCTGGATCTTCTCATGGTCTGGTTCTGTTTTAAAGTCACATTCTGGATCTTCTCATGGTCCGGTTCTGTTTTAAAGTCACATTCTGGATCTTCTCATGGTCTGGTTCTGTTTTAAAGTCACATTCTGGATCTTCTCATGGTCCGGTTCTGTTTTAAAGTCACATTCTGGATCTTCTCATGGTCTGGTTCTGTTTTAAAGTCACATTCTGGATCTTCTCATGGTCCGGTTCTGTTTTAAAGTCACATTCTGGATCTTCTCATGGTCCGGTTCTGTTTTAAAGTCACATTCTGGATCTTCTCATGGTCTGGTTCTGTTTTAAAGTCACATTCTGGATCTTCTCATGGTCTGGTTCTGTTTTAAAGTCACATTCTGGATCTTCTCATGGTCTGGTTCTGTTTTAAAGTCACATTCTGGATCTTCTCATGGTCTGGTTCTGTTTTAAAGTCACATTCTGGATCTTCTCATGGTCCGGTTCTGTTTTAAAGTCACATTCTGGATCTTCTCATGGTCTGGTTCTGTTTTAAAGTCACATTCTGGATCTTCTCATGGTCCGGTTCTGTTTTAAAGTCACATTCTGGATCTTCTCATGGTCTGGTTCTGTTTTAAAGTCACATTCTGGATCTTCTCATGGTCCGGTTCTGTTTTAAAGTCACATTCTGGATCTTCTCATGGTCCGGTTCTGTTTTAAAGTCACATTCTGGATCTTCTCATGGTCCGGTTCTGTTTTAAAGTCACATTCTGGATCTTCTCATGGTCCGGTTCTGTTTTAAAGTCACATTCTGGATCTTCTCATGGTCCGGTTCTGTTTTAAAGTCACATTCTGGATCTTCTCATGGTCCGGTTCTGTTTTAAAGTCACATTCTGGATCTTCTCATGGTCTGGTTCTGTTTTAAAGTCACATTCTGGATCTTCTCATGGTCTGGTTCTGTTTTAAAGTCACATTCTGGATCTTCTCATGGTCTGGTTCTGTTTTAAAGTCACATTCTGGATCTTCTCATGGTCTGGTTCTGTTTTAAAGTCACATTCTGGATCTTCTCATGGTCTGGTTCTGTTTTAAAGTCACATTCTGGATCTTCTCATGGTCCGGTTCTGTTTTAAAGTCACATTCTGGATCTTCTCATGGTCTGGTTCTGTTTTAAAGTCACATTCTGGATCTTCTCATGGTCTGGTTCTGTTTTAAAGTCACATTCTGGATCTTCTCATGGTCTGGTTCTGTTTTAAAGTCACATTCTGGATCTTCTCATGGTCTGGTTCTGTTTTAAAGTCACATTCTGGATCTTCTCATGGTCTGGTTCTGTTTTAAAGTCACATTCTGGATCTTCTCATGGTCTGGTTCTGTTTTAAAGTCACATTCTGGATCTTCTCATGGTCCGGTTCTGTTTTAAAGTCACATTCTGGATCTTCTCATGGTCCTGGTTCTGTTTTAAAGTCACATTCTGGATCTTCTCATGGTCTGGTTCTGTTTTAAAGTCACATTCTGGATCTTCTCATGGTCCGGTTCTGTTTTAAAGTCACATTCTGGATCTTCTCATGGTCTGGTTCTGTTTTAAAGTCACATTCTGGATCTTCTCATGGTCCGGTTCTGTTTTAAAGTCACATTCTGGATCTTCTCATGGTCCGGTTCTGTTTTAAAGTCACATTCTGGATCTTCTCATGGTCTGGTTCTGTTTTAAAGTCACATTCTGGATCTTCTCATGGTCTGGTTCTGTTTTAAAGTCACATTCTGGATCTTCTCATGGTCCGGTTCTGTTTTAAAGTCACATTCTGGATCTTCTCATGGTCCGGTTCTGTTTTAAAGTCACATTCTGGATCTTCTCATGGTCTGGTTCTGTTTTAAAGTCACATTCTGGATCTTCTCATGGTCCGGTTCTGTTTTAAAGTCACATTCTGGATCTTCTCATGGTCTGGTTCTGTTTTAAAGTCACATTCTGGATCTTCTCATGGTCTGGTTCTGTTTTAAAGTCACATTCTGGATCTTCTCATGGTCTGGTTCTGTTTTAAAGTCACATTCTGGATCTTCTCATGGTCTGGTTCTGTTTTAAAGTCACATTCTGGATCTTCTCATGGTCTGGTTCTGTTTTAAAGTCACATTCTGGATCTTCTCATGGTCTGGTTCTGTTTTAAAGTCACATTCTGGATCTTCTCATGGTCCGGTTCTGTTTTAAAGTCACATTCTGGATCTTCTCATGGTCCGGTTCTGTTTTAAAGTCACATTCTGGATCTTCTCATGGTCTGGTTCTGTTTTAAAGTCACATTCTGGATCTTCTCATGGTCCGGTTCTGTTTTAAAGTCACATTCTGGATCTTCTCATGGTCTGGTTCTGTTTTAAAGTCACATTCTGGATCTTCTCATGGTCCGGTTCTGTTTTAAAGTCACATTCTGGATCTTCTCATGGTCCGGTTCTGTTTTAAAGTCACATTCTGGATCTTCTCATGGTCCGGTTCTGTTTTAAAGTCACATTCTGGATCTTCTCATGGTCTGGTTCTGTTTTAAAGTCACATTCTGGATCTTCTCATGGTCTGGTTCTGTTTTAAAGTCACATTCTGGATCTTCTCATGGTCCGGTTCTGTTTTAAAGTCACATTCTGGATCTTCTCATGGTCCGGTTCTGTTTTAAAGTCACATTCTGGATCTTCTCATGGTCCGGTTCTGTTTTAAAGTCACATTCTGGATCTTCTCATGGTCTGGTTCTGTTTTAAAGTCACATTCTGGATCTTCTCATGGTCTGGTTCTGTTTTAAAGTCACATTCTGGATCTTCTCATGGTCTGGTTCTGTTTTAAAGTCACATTCTGGATCTTCTCATGGTCTGGTTCTGTTTTAAAGTCACATTCTGGATCTTCTCATGGTCTGGTTCTGTTTTAAAGTCACATTCTGGATCTTCTCATGGTCTGGTTCTGTTTTAAAGTCACATTCTGGATCTTCTCATGGTCTGGTTCTGTTTTAAAGTCACATTCTGGATCTTCTCATGGTCTGGTTCTGTTTTAAAGTCACATTCTGGATCTTCTCATGGTCTGGTTCTGTTTTAAAGTCACATTCTGGATCTTCTCATGGTCTGGTTCTGTTTTAAAGTCACATTCTGGATCTTCTCATGGTCTGGTTCTGTTTTAAAGTCACATTCTGGATCTTCTCATGGTCTGGTTCTGTTTTAAAGTCACATTCTGGATCTTCTCATGGTCTGGTTCTGTTTTAAAGTCACATTCTGGATCTTCTCATGGTCTGGTTCTGTTTTAAAGTCACATTCTGGATCTTCTCATGGTCTGGTTCTGTTTTAAAGTCACATTCTGGATCTTCTCATAGAGCTCACCGTGATGCTGAGGAGGGTGAGGAGGAAGGTGCTGAGGAAGACCAGGATCTGGTAGGTGTGCAGCAGCTGACAGGTGGTGCTCAGCTGCTGGGTCGAGGTCAGGTACAGCGCTCCGGTGTGCATCAGCAGACACCTGGTGTCAGTACGGAGCACCGTGAGGGACAAAACTAAAGATTATTATAATTCACATCTGTTCATTGATCATCCTCGTCAGCTCAGGTGTGTCCTCACCTGTAGGGCATGCTCTGGTTGGCCTGACAGTGACTCATGTTTCCTGCGATGAATACAGGTGTCATGAGCAGCGCCGGAAGCAGACTGAAACACAAAGATGACATCATCGTCAGCTGTCTGTGCTGATCACAGCACACCTGTACAGACAGGTGACAACCTGTCCAGGTGTGCTCAGATACTGCCGTCTTCAGTTTGCACTTACAACGAAAGCAGAGCAATGATTTTAGCCGTTGTGCTCACTCTGTTAGAAAACTGGGGGCAAAAAGAATAAAACTAATTAACAAAAATATACTGATTTACAGAAACACATGATGATTTTCTAAAGTCCAACAAATGTGACATAAACTCTTAACGGTTTTAAAATTAAGCAAGATCCATCCATTTTCGTCCGTTTATCCGGGGTCGGGTCGCGGGGGAAGGCCCAGACTTCCCTCTCCCCAGCCACTTGGAGCAGCTCCTCTGGGGGAATCCCAAGGCGTTCCCAGGCCAGCCGAGAAACATAGTCCCTCCAGCGTGTCCTGGGTCTTCCTCTGGGTCTCCTCCCGGTGGGACATGCCCGGAACACCTCACCAGGGAGGCGTCCAGGAGGCATCCTAACCAGATGCCCGAGCCACCTCAACTGGCTCCTCTCGATGTGGAGAAGCAGCGGCTCTACTCCGAGTCCCTCCCGGATGACTGAGCTTCTCACCCTATCTCTAAGGGAGAGTCCAGACACCCTGCGGAGAAAACTCATTTCAGCCGCTTGTATCCGAGATCTCGTTCTTTCGGTCACAACCCAAAGCTCATGACCATAGATGAGGGTGGGAACGTAGATCGATCGGTAAATTGAGAGCTTTGCCTTTTGACTCAGCTCTCTCTTCACCACGACAGACCGGTACAGCGCCCGCTTCACTGCGGATGCTGCACCTATCCGCCTATCGATCTCACGCTCCAGTTTTCCCTCATTCGTGAACAAGACCCCGAGATACTTAAACTCCTCCACTTGGGGCAGGACCTCCTCCCCGACCCGGAGAGGGCATGCTACCCTTTTCCGGCTCAAGACCATGGCCTCGGATTTGGAGGAACTGATCCTCATCCCGGCCGCATCACACTCGGCTGCAAACCGCTCCAGTGAAAGCTGATTAACCAAAGTAAAAAATGTAAATCACGGATCGTTAGAAGCTGCTTGTTGAACAGTTTGCCTCAGTTTCTTGACTTTATACTAGACTAAGCTAAACTGTGCTTAGCTTAGTCCAAAAAAATATTTTTATTAAACTTTTCTTGCAGTTCACAAAAAGGTCAAACATGAGCTAAACATGTCGATCAGAGCTGAAAAGAGCTAGCTGTCTCTTTTTCAGGCTAAAAGTTTCCCTCTGGTTTCAGACATTTTGCTAAGCTAATATAAGCTAAGTTTGAATGGGCCGTTACACATCCATGGCCCTCTGCCTCAACATGGGAGACCCCAGGGCTGTGTGCTGAGCCCCCTGCTCTATGTCCTCTACACACGACTGCACCGCTGCTCACCACAGCAACACCATAGTGGTGGGACTCCTTTTGG
>JBBPBX010008195.1:0-15803 GCA_038048925.1 Garcialebias charrua | reverse complement strand
CTGCTCAACACCTCAAACACTAAGGAGCTGATCATCGACTTCAGCAAAAATAAAATGGCGGCCCCACCCCGGATTATGAGCAGAGACAGTGTGGAGGGAGTATCTGACTGCCGGCTCCTGGGAGTCCACATCGAGGGGAACCTGGCCTGGAGCATGAACTCCTCTGAGCTGCTGAAAAACACCCAGCAGAGACTGGACTTCCTGAGAGTGCTCAGGAGGAACATCCCCCAGACTGCTGGTGTCGTCCATCAACACTCTTAACACATCACGGCATCACTGTGTGGAGTCTCAGCTGCACAGTGGCTCAGAGGAAATCACTCCAGAGAGTCATCAACACAGCCCAGAAGATCGTGGGCTGCCCTCTTCTCTCACCGGAACATCTACACAGTTCCTGCTGCACAGGAAAAGCCCAACATGTTAAAGGACCCGTGTCACTCTGCACATGATCTGTTTGAACCATCAGGGAAAAGTTCAGACAAAAAACAAACATGTTTGGAATCCAACGGTTAAAAGATTTAGTTTTGTGTCAGATGTTTGCCTCATGGAGGTACCTGGACAGAATATCCCGTGAAGCAGCTGTTGTACTTCTCGCTTGTCCTGGTGTACAGGTTCCGCACGTAGTTCAGCGTGTAGAAGAAGGAGGCCATGTAGAGCATCTGAAACAGAGGTTCTGGATGAGTACACTCATTATTTCACCGAGGACCCACCGGGTCGTTTGGTTCTGAACTTTAGAGAAGTGGCAGCTGAAACAGACACAGTGGATGTGGGTCAGGAATGTTTCCTCTTTACACCCAGTCTGGGTTCTGTCCTGGTTCTGCTGCACTATTTTCAGCCCACTCCAGAACTGGGTCTGAAACAGAAGTTGATGAACCGGACCAGACTTTGGTTCTGTGAAACCAGAACAAACAGAAATGCTCCTGAAGCTCCAGAGAACTCAAACCACAAACTTCCTGTCGTGGTTCTGCTGGAGGGGCTTGATGGACTCCATCTTTGACTTCATGATGTCATAAATAAAAAATGGAAAGGCCCGCGGGTTTCACATCCGAGCCTAAAGACAGAACACACGACCTGGAAAGAGGAACTGAGGTTCTGACGGTGGGACCATCAAAAAGCACGACTCAGCATCAAGAAGTTGTTTCATATTTTTAATATTTCCACCTGGACAGAGAACGATGAAGAACCAGTGAAAACTCCTGAAGTGTCTGATTTGAACGTTGCTCTAAACTTTGAACGTTGCTCTAAACTGCGTCGCTCTTTGGCGACTGGATGATTTTTAATTTGAGGTGATTTAGGAGGAAGTGGAAACTGAACGTTCTGGTCTGAGGAGGAACCAGGACCTGGTCTAGATTCAGGTTCACAGCTGAAGGAAAACCCAAAAACTTTCCCTAAAACCAGAACCAGAGTTCAGCAGTCTGTGGGGGTTCTGGTTCTGGACCGGGCTGAGGTCCGTCTGAACACTAACAAGTGTGTTGTTGTGTGTGTTGTGTGTGTTACCTGCTCCACAGTGTGCAGGTTGTAGCAGTGTGTGTTCAGGTTGTAGCAGGGCTGAAAGAAGAAGGCAGCTCCGATCACCCAGCAGGAGGCGAGCAGGAGGTCAGCCCCGCTGAGGAGGAGCAGAGGCTGCAGCTGCAACACAACAACACAACAACAACAACAACAATATGAGACAACAACAGTAAGAGACAAAACCACAACATGACACAACAACAACAATATGAGACAACAACAACATGACACAACAACACGACACAACAACACAACATGACACAACAACAATATGAGACAACAACAGTAAGAGACAACAACAACAACAACAATAATTATAATAATGAATTTAATTTATAACGCACTTTTCATTAATGAAAATCTCAAAGTGCTACAAAGTGCAACAGAATTTAAACGTCAATAAAACAAGTAATAGAACAAGTAAAATCAATAACAGTATCAACTAAGATCAAAGGTAGAATCATGAGGAGGTAGAGTATGCTCGGTTGAAAAGAAAGGTCTTCAAGCCGCTCTTAAAGTCAACCACAGACTGTGGGGCTCTCAGACAGTCAGGAAGAGAGTTCCACAGGCGGGGGGCAGCCACACTGAAAGCCCGGTCTCCCATGGTCCTTAATTTGGTTCTCGGAATGTGAAGGAGATTACTGTTCTGTGACCGCAGAGACCGGGTGGATGAGTATGGAATAAGAATATCCTTCAGATAATCTGGTGAAGCTCCGTGTAAGCATTGATGTGTAATGAGAGCAGTTTTGTACTGAATTCTGTAGGTGACAGGAAGCCAATGAAGGTTATGGAGAATGGGCGTAATATGTTCAAATTTACGAACTCTCAACAAGATCCTTGCTGCACTGTTTTGAATATATTGAAGTTTCTGAAGGTTTTTGCCAGGGATTCCAATAAACAGGGAGTTGCAGTAGTCGAGCCTGGAGGAGACAAAAGCATGGACGAGCTTCTCAGCATCGGAAAAAGTTAGGGATGGGCGAAGTCTGGAGATGTTTCGAAGATGGAAGAAGCAAGTTTTAAACAGAAGCTTAATGTGATTTTCAAATGTAAGATGAGAGTCCATTTTTATTCCAAGATTTGTAACAGAGGTGGAGAGGGGGATGTCTTGTCCAGAAAAGGAAATTGTTGTTATAGTAGATGTTTGTACCTGGTGAGGGGTGCCAATCAGTATGGCCTCAGTCTTGGAGCAGTTTAATTGAAGAAAGTTCTGATTCATCCATGCCCTTATTTCCTCCAGGCAGGCAGAGAGGGCAGTGAGTGAAGATGGAGATGACAAGGTGGAAGATGAGGATGCTCCAGTCCTGATGTAAAGCTGTGTATCGTCGGCATAACAGTGAAAAGAAATGTTGAACTGATTAATAATTTGACCTAAAGGCAGCATGTAAAGGGAAAACAGCAGGGGCCCCAGAACCGACCCCTGAGGGACACCACAGGAGACACAGACTGTCTGGGACGTGGCGTTGCCAAGACTAACACATTCCAGCCTATTGGAGAGGAAAGATTTGAACCAGTCCAGGACAGTGTCACAGAGACCGACCTCCACATGAAGACGGTGGAGGAGGATACTATGGTCCACAGTGTCGAAGGCTGCAGTGAGGTCAAGGAGGACAAGGATGGAGGGAGAACCAGTGTCAGCAGCCATGAGGACATCATTGGTAACTCTCAGCAATGCAGTCTCAGTACTGTGAGCTGCCCTGAATCCAGACTGGAACTTCTCATACAGGGAGTGTTGTTGTAGGTGGTCCTGCAGCTGAGCAGCAACAGCTTTCTCCAGCACTTTAGACAGAAAAGGGAGGTGTGAAATTGGGCGGTAATTAGACAAAATGTCGGGATCCAAATTAGATTTTTTCAGAAGAGGCCTAATGATGGCAGTTTTTAGAGGCAGTGGAACATGACCAGATTGTAGAGACTGATTTATTATTTGAGTGATTAATGGGCTTATTGCAGAGTGATTGGTTTTTATGAGAGACGAGGGGAAAGGATCCAGGGCGCAGGATGAAGGCTTCATTTTCTTGATGATGGACTCCACCTCACTCTGAACAACTTCATCAAAGCTGCTCAGGGTCCCAGAATGCAGACGGGTAGATGGCACACTGAGAACAGGGAGGTTGTGGAGCTGAGATCTGATAGTGTCAACTTTGTTTTTAAATGACGAAAGGAACAGGTCGCATTTTTTAGCAGAGTCCTCAGGAGTTTGTTTAATGGGATTAAGCAGACGAGTTATTGTGGAGAAGAGCTGTTTAGAGTTTCCAGGGCAGGTGTTGATGATGTTGGAATAATATTTGGAGCGTGCTTCTTTAAGAGAATAGGCGTACGCTTTCTGATGTTCTTTATATGCCTGCTTATGTACAGAGAGACCAGATGATTTTACACGTCTCTCAATAGCACGGCCAGTTGCCTTCATCCTGCGCAGCTCACCAGTGTACCAGGGGGCTGAACGGGAGAAAGACACCAGTCTTGACTTCAAGGGGGCGTGTAGGTCCAGGAGCTCCCGGAGAGATTGGTTGTAGTAATCCACAGAGTCATCTGCAGATGAATGATTGACAACGGTCAGGGCGTGAAGATCAGCAGACAGAACATCAGGGGAAATGTTTTTAAAGTCACGGAACTGGATGGGTCGTATTGGGTCTGAAGCAGGCGAAGATGAAGGCACTTCCAGGGAGATGACCCTGTGGTCTGAGACACCCAGGTCATATACAGACAAGTTATTGATGAGTACAGTGTCTGTAATCACCAAATCCAGAGTATGCCCCCTACTGTGCGTAGGGGCGTCAACGTGTTGAGTGAGATTAAGAGAGTCCAAAAGAGACTTAAAATCTGTTGCCAGAGGTGAAGAAGAATTGTCCATGTGGATATTTAAGTCGCCAAGAAAAATGGTCTTCACAGGGGAGGTGCAGAAAAAAGTAAGGAGGTCATGCATCTCTGAGTTAAATGAAGCATGCGGTTTGGGAGGCCTATAAATTAATATAACATTCATCAGAAGTGGGGCTTTGAAGCTGAAGGCCAGACATTCAAAAGAAGAAAAGTCCTGAGAAACCAGATGAGACCATTTTAAATTACTGCGATAAATTACCGCCAGACCACCACCACGGCCAGTGCTGCGGGCTCTCTGCAGATAACTGTATCCAGAGGGACACGCTTCGTTCAGAGAACTGAACACATCCGGTTTATGCCAAGTTTCTGTAAGGCACATGAGGTCCAAGTTCTTCTCCAGAATGTGATCATGAATTAAACAAGATTTGTTGGATAGTGACTGCACATTGAAAAGTTCTAATTTATTACCAGTTGGAATAGGAGTTTTTTTAACCGGTTTAAGCAGACTGAAGTCCACTCCACGTTTTCCTTGCCACTTCATGCGCTGTGGACTACAATGGACTACAGACATAGCGTTCTGATGACGACATTGAGGTGCAACACGTGCGACGCGTCTCTCAGTCCAGACAGTACTAATCGAGTCAGAGTTCGGTTGAGAATAAACAGTTTTCTTTCGAGAGCTTCTATGGATGTAACGAGGTCTACGCAGAAGTCCCAGTTGTTTGATGGTGGAAACAGAAAGAGGAATGGCGCAGTTGTTAAGATCAAACAACTCCAAAGCGGAGTAGGTTAACATCGTCGAGCCGGTGGAAGCTAACTCAGAGCTAGCCGCTAACAGCAGGCCCACGGTTCCAAAAAAGATATACAAGAAGCAGAAAGAGGTAACTTGAATGAGCATTACCTTGAATGGGTACAGGAGGGAATCCAGAACAGTCCAGAGGACACAGGAGGTTGAGAGAGGCAGCAGGTAAGCGAACAATAAATGCAGCTGAGCTAGCGGGAGGTTGACAGCTCCCGCTACTAAAATTCCGGTTTGACTAGTAAAGTTTTCTATCTAATGAACCTAGCAAACAAGTCAAATCTTGGCTTCGCCGTGGTCTCCCATCCTGAGCAAGCACAATGGCATCAGTGGAAAGGAAAAACTCCCTTTTAGAAGGAAGAAACCTTTAGCAGAACCAGGCTCAGGACAAGCGGTCATCTGCTTTGACCGGCAGCGTGTAACGTCTGCAGATCCACAACGCAGTCAGAAAAGACAGTTGCTCTAAAACTTAATCACAGAAAGGTAGAAAGGTAGAAATGCCCGCGTCCGCTCACACAGGTGCTGTACACAGGTGCTGTACACAGGCTTGCGCCTGTCGCACTCTGTCGCACTCTGCGTTCGAAAAAGGTAGAAAGGTAGAAAGGTAGAAATGTCCAACAAATGCCCGCGTCCGCTCACACAAGTGCTGTACACAGGTGCTGTCCACAGGCTTGCGCCTGTCGCACTCTGTCGCACTCTGCGTTCGAAAAAGGTAGAAAGTTAGAAAGGTAGAAATGTCCAACAAGGCTCGGTGAAAAAAACAGCAGAGAGTAACAAAAAAGGCTTCAAGGAGCAAAAAGTACGAGGAGCAGCGGCAGCCAAAGGCGCGCCCGCGTCCACTCACACTTATGAACTATGTCAAATGAATACTTCATTGAAAGTAGGGGGAAACTGTCCTCTCTCAAAAGTTTCTTGATACACTTTTTGTAAAACTGGGGCCAGAATGTCGATATATGTTCTATAATATTCTGCGGGGATACCGTCATAACCTAGCCTGGCCCTCGCCATTCCTACGCAGCTCCGCTCAATTCTCATTTCCCTTCACTGCTCAGTCTGGGACTTCTCCCATAGACAACAATTTCTCTGGTAGATTTTTGACCGGACCAATCAGAGAACAGAAGGGGCGGAGTTTTTGGCCCCTAACCCACGCCCCCACCTGTCCCAGCGCAGCCAGCGAGCAGCCGCATGTTCTCATTCAAAGCGATGCAAAGCGATGCAGGACTGTTTTATATGTGACACAAATGTATTAATTTCCCCTTCTTAATCCCTTATCTGGAGTTTTCTTTTGTTTTTTTTGGCCAAAAGTCAAGTGATCGCTCCCTTCTCCCTCCTTCTCCTCCTCCTCTCCCTCCGCTACGAGGAAATGCCTCAGGCTGTCACGAGAGAATTAAAATCGGGTTTTACGTTGCTGCCCGAGTCCCATCAGATTTTCTGGTCTTCTGGTGAGCTGGACCAGCGATCCATGGTTTTATTTTATTTTTTTAAAACGTTTTAATAACATATAAACACAGAATATGCAGGCAGCGAGAGAAAAAGCTGCAGGAGGCGGAGCAGTTGTCAAGTTTAACAGAGCACGGGGGAGCAGCCATATATGGCTCTGAGGGGGAGGGAGCAGAATGCTTTTCCCTGTTCAAAATTTTTCCAAGATCCAATGGTTTTGTTCCTCAGCAGAGGCCAACGCCTCCAGCAAGAATCGTTTTACAATGGAGAAAGTCCAGACCCTAGTAGCCTACGAAGCGAAGTGAAGGACAAGGGTCTGGTTTTAACCAGGCTAGTCATAACCAGGTGATTTCTCTGCCTTCATCATCAAAATAGCTTTTCTAATTTCTGCCTCTGTTACAGGTGCTTCCAGCCCCTCCACATGTTCCTGAAGTAACCTAGGAAGATCAAGTTTATAGAAGAAAAGATCCCTCCCTCTCTGGTCCATCTTAGTAGACATTGTGGATGTATTTAATGTTCCGTAATACTGTTTAAACACATTATTTATGTCTTTTGGTGAGGTTACTATTACCTTGTTTTATAGCAGGGATAGTATTAGAAAAAATCCTCCTTTTTGCTAATAACTTCCCAGTTTTCTCCCCTCCCTCATAAAATGTAGTTTTTAGCCTGAACAAGGAATATTCCACTTTCTTGTTATAAATTTCATTTAACTGAAATTTAAGCCCACAAATGTCTCGATACAGTAAGTCATCATACTACTTCGCTGTTATTTTCCTTAAATTTGATCTCTTTTTCCAATTCTTGGATTTTTTTGTTGGCTGTCTTTTTTCTTTTTTGAAGCATATGCTATAAGTTTGCCCCTCACATAAGCCCTAGAGGCCTCCCAAACAGTTTGAATATGCTCTACTGCCAATGTTCATTTCAAAAAAGTGTTTTAGATCCTCCCCCAGCAACTCCTTAAAAGATTTATCTTGTAAGAGGGAAACATTCATTCTCCACCTTGAACCCCTTGCATTCCCCATTCCTAGTTTTAAACAGAGTTCAACAGCTACGTGGTCAGTCAGTGCAATAGTTTTTATATCACAACTTAACGCATCATGCATCATGAGTTTTGAAAGTAAAAAGAGATCAATCTTCGAATAAGATTTATGACAGTGAGAGTAGTTGTAGCTATTTATATTTCCTTTTAGCAGGGTTCATTAGCCTCCATACATTGGCTAGGCCCATATCTTCATTTAACATAAGAACTGCATCTCTTCCTTTAGAGCTAAGCGAACCTTTGAATGCACCTTTTCAAGAAAAGGATCCATCACTTCATTAAAATCACCCGCTAATATTATTTGCCCCACCATTTCCCCTAAGACACTATTTACTTTATGAAAAAAGTGAGGCTCCTCCATGTTTGGTGCACAAATGTTATAAAGTGTCATATTTACTCCCTCTATCATTGCTTGGACACATATCATCTGTCCTTCTGAGTCTTTAACTTGTTTTATAAATGAGAAATTAATGTTTTTTCTAACAAGGATGATTACGCCGTTTTGAGCACTTGAAAGAGAACTATGAAAAATATGATCAACCCAGCCCATTTTAAACTTCACCTCTTACCCCTCATTCAGGTGAGTCTCTTGAAGAAATATTATATCTACTTGATTTGTCTTTAAATAAGCCAATATTTTACGCCTTTTAGTTGGATTTCCACACCCATTAATATTCCAAGATATAAATTTTACATATTTCCCAGTCATTACAGATTACAAATTATTACTTTTTACACCTGTAAACATACATTTTGAACCAACATCTTTAAATCCCTGTTCCCTGAGGTGAGGACCTGACATGTGAGTGCAACCAGCCAAAAATAAAACAGTTTACCTGGAAAAAAGAACATCCAGTATGTAAACAAAGAACGATGTAAACAAAAACAAAAAAACAACCTAAAACTTAAAACCGACACTATTTGAGCTGCCTAATGCAGCTCAGTGGGGAAAAATAAACCTAAAACAAAATCTTATCTGGTCCGTGGAGCTCTGCTCTCCTCTTTACTCCTCCCTGCTGACAGGTTGGTCTCCCTCCCCTCAGTCAAACACAGCATCCTGTGGGAAGCTCCTGATAAAAACATCAGGCTGTCGTATTTGAGTTCTCCTCCTCCTGCTCATTCTCCTCATCCTCCTCATTGAAGAACTTTTCTGCTGCTCCTGCCGAGCTGAAACTTATATTTTAGCCCTTCCACCTCACGCGCAGTGTCGCAGGGAACGCCAGGGTGTATTTAACGTTGCGCTCCTGCAGCTTCCGTTTCATAGCTATGAAAGCCTTCCTCTTCTCCGCCAGCTCTTTGGTCATGTCAGGAAACACGGACAGTCGACATCCACGCCACTCGAAGCCGCGCTTCTCCTTAGCTGCAGCAAATACTTTATCCCTCGCCGACTGCCTCAGGAAAAGAACAAGCACCGACCTCTGAGGTCGGTTCGGGTCAGGTTGCGGCGCAAAAGCCCGGTGGGCTCGTTCAATCTCAAACTCTGCCTCATCCTGCAGCCCCAGCCCCTCCACCAGCATTTTCTTAACGCAGCTCAAAAGTGTCCCATCGTTGCCAACAGTCTCTTTTAGCCCAATAATTCTCACATTATTCCTCTTACTGTGATTTTCTAGGGCTTGAACACGATCCCGCAGAACATCCAGCAGCTTGCTTCTCTCAGTGTTTGCAATGAACAGCCGCTCCGAGGTGTCCTCAAGGCGCGAGACGCGCGTCTCAGCTTCCGTCAGCCTTTCCTGCATTGCAGCCACTGTTGTACTCAATTCAGACATTGTCTGCTTAATTGTCGTAACATCAGCAGCCACACTTTGTAGCACATTACTCATTTTAGCAACTTCAGTAAATAAAGTCGCCATGTTAGGGGTAGCGTCATCGTGTTCGTCTCCATGTTGTGGGCTGCAGGTGGACACGGCCTGTGCCCTTCGGTTGTTTTGAGGCAGCCATCGTGGGATTAAATGGCTTATTTTACTTCCAAAAAGGACATGAATATTTGCGCAACGCAGCGGAAGGAGAATGGTACAAAGTAGAAGCCCCCCACCTGAAATATCCAACAAAGTATCACATTGGGAAGCGGAGCGTTCCTAGCCAGCTGCCATCTAGTTCGCCGTGCTCACGTGACTCCCTCTGGGAAGATTTTTGTTGAATTGTTGCATCTTGACACATATTGCTAAATTACCTTGGCTTTTACAGATATGTGTTCATGTTCAAACAGTACCGTATTTTTCGGAGTATAGGTCGCACCGGAGTATAGGTCGCACCTTCATTTAGCTCTGCTGCAAATGTCTGCCACAGGAGCGCACAACAAGGCTTTTAAGATTAACACTTAAAAACAATTATTTGTTTGATAAAAATTATAGCAAATATGTGTCTGAGCTGAACTTTTCCTTAATAAATTAACGTAATTGTGAAATGAGCTGGATTTTAAAATTTGTTTCGCCGAAAATGATAAAAAGCCATATATAGGTCGCACCTGAGTATAGGTCGCAGGCCATGGTAAAATTATAAAAAGGTGCAACCTATACTCCAAAAAATACGGTAAATATACTGTAACAATATATTGACTGGGTAGATGTTTGTGTGATGTGGCAGATTTTAACAGATTTTTTGGCTGGAAAACCTCGACTGTATCTGGCAACACATGTAACTTCAGTGAAAAGCGCTTTTCTGGGAGCTGGAGAACATGTCTGCTAAGTCATCAGTTATAAAATTTGTCTATTTAAATCAGAATATATTTGTAAAGCAACATTGAGAAAAGAAAAAAAGCACACAGCGCAATGTAAGTTCTGCAATGCTTCACTATCAGAGATGGTCGGACTACGTCCAACTTTTATCGTCACCTGGAATGGAAACACATAGAAAGATAAGCTATAAGTGATGATAGCAAAGCTAGCTAGTTAACATCCTGATGCATGCTCAATAATCCAGGTAGAAAAATCTAAAAAAGTTAATTCTGGTCCTCTGGACATTCAAAAATCAAAACAAAACAAAAAAGAATTGTAGAAACGTTTTGTCTTTCCTCCGAAAGACTGAGGTGCTGTATTCAGCTCAGTCTTATAAATAGCACCTTCTCATAGTGGATCAACCAGTTTGCTGCTGACAGCCAAAACCAGCTACTCACATCAGCCTTACGATGGATTGTTAGCACCCTGATGGTTGCTTGCTATTCACAAGGTGCTGAGTGATACTAGCAATAACAGCATTGTAAGAGGGGGACAGTTACCAAACCATACCATTTTAGCTAATGGTTTGTGTGAACGGTTTCACAGATCATTGAAAGTTGCACTGCGTGCTGCATTGACCGGTGACAACTGGATTGACCGTCTTCCCTGGGTTTTGTTGGGTTTACGTACCGCAACCAAAGAGGACCTGAGCTCTTCCCCGGCTGAACTGGTTTTCGGTCAACCTGTGCGCGTCCCCGGTGAGTTTTTACCTGAGGTACCCTCACCACAGTTTGCTCCACCGTTGCTCCATTTTTCACCTCAGGAGGCCCCTTTTCGTGTCCCTGGCCCGGTACATCATTGTTTACCGCAGTCATTTGTCCCTAAGAGTCTGGAGTCCTCTAAATTTGTTTTTGTCAAACACAATGCACACAGGACACCACTACAGCCTTTGTATGATGGACCGTTTCGGGTTCTTCAACCAGGTCCAAAACATTTCCTTTTAGATTTAGGGGGTCGTACTGAGACTGTCTGTATCGATAGGCTTAAACCAGCTCATGTTGTGTCAGATGATCAGGTTGTTACGGCCCAGGCTCCTCGCAGGGGCAGACCTCCATCCACATTGTTAACGGACTGCTGTCCCCCTGCCAGAGACTCTCAACATCCATTGGAGCCCGAATCTTCTGCAGGCCCTCCTCGGAGCCCTCCGCTTCATCAGACTGGTTCTGCAGGGCCCAGGTTCAGCCGTTCTGGTCGTTTAATCAAACCTAAAATGCGGGACTAGTGATGGACCTTACTGGGTGTTCTGGGGGGGCGTGTGTGGTGGACCACTAGGGGGCTCTACTCACACCCAGTGGACCGAATGTGTTACAGGATGCTTTTATTGTGAAAGGTCCAGAGGACCGGATGTTGTGTTGGTATATAAGGCGGTGTTGGGTGGTTTTCCCGCCAGTTGAGTAGGAGTTGATTAAAAGTGAAGAACTACATCCCGTCTCCTGTGTCGTCTCTTCACCACCTCCTACAACGTGTTAAAAGCCAAGGAATAAAAGTGTGTTTTTAAAAGAGATTTAAAAACAGGAAGAGAGAAGGCCTCTCTGACACTGAACACTTCCACAGCCTGGGAGCAACAACGCCAAACGCTCTGTCACCTCTGAGCTTCATCCTAGTTTTGAGGACTGTCAGCAGCAACTGCTCAGCTGATCTGAGATCGAGGAGGGCAGGAAGGTTGAAGCAGCTCAGACAAATATGGTTTTGCAACTTTATCAAGCACCTTGTGCATAACTAAATAATAAAATGTGTTTTTAATACATCTTTATTGTAAAAATAGTAAATTGGAAAATACATGGGTTTAAAGAAGGCAACAAGGTAGGATTATGAATTGGGTTTAAAAATTACAGCTCATGAGGTACTCATTATAGCATGACATCTCTTTCACAACATTCTGTCAAAGCCTTTATCGTGTTCTTCTTCTAGTGGTGGCTACTAGTAAATAGCTTGAGGGAACACTACTGCCACCATGTGGTAAGACGAGTAGGATTCTGGACCCCGCCCACAGAAGGGGTACAAAAAAGCTGTGGAAACAGAACTTAGATGTGACCCGACCCGAACTGAGCCGATCTGATCCGACCGGTGGAAAAGGGGCATAACATTTTTATGGGTACTTGCACACATTGGGATAGAAAGAAACAAGATGGCAGATAATATGGCAAAGAAGGCAACTCAAAATCAGATTAACTTCACAGTAAGCAAATCAGAGGCAAAAAATATCAAACAAAAACTGAAGAAAGAATGGCATAAAAGATGGGATGAAGAAAGAAAAGAAAGAAAGGATCAAAAAGACAATGAGAACTGGAAGACGGAACAAAATGTGAGCACTGTGGAGAGGAAAAAAGGTTTCAAGGCAATCATCAAGGTAGATAATTTCGAGCTTTTCAGGCAGGAACGAACCCAAAGGTGCAGACAGAGACGCAGACTCAGAATTCACAAAAATAAATACTTTTAATAATAATAAACTAAAGGGCTGACGTGGCAGCAAACTTACAAGAATAAACAAGGTGCAATCAGGACAGGATCAGACTGGCAGGACAAAACAGGGTAGACCCAACGATGACACGACAATGAACAAGACTAACAGACAGACTTATATACACAGACAAGACAGGACGTGATTACTAACAGCTGGGAACAGAAGGGAAACCAAAGGGAACGAAAACAAATAATGAAATACTGTAGACAGGAAACGATCTTTAAAAACCTGATAATGAAAAAAGTGAAATTTAGATAGAAACAGTAGTTTAATCCAAAATTAACTGATATAGTGCACACAAAAAACTAACCTTGTAAGAAGGTTAACAGTCAACTATTGTACATAACAAATGAATCATTTTAGCAAATACTTTTCTAATGTAATATAGTTAACATTGCATCCTTTAAAAAACATGTTAAGAGTTGTGTTACGTTTACAGCAAGTACACAAGTACTGTACCGGTACATGTTTGAGAAAAATGTTTACATTTAATGTCTTCTCACTTCTCACTTGAAATAAGCTGGCATCCTTTGCGTGTGAATGCTGGAATGATTACATTGACACTACGCTCTTCCAGCAGGTCTCTCATTGTGAAACCACGATCACCCATCACCTCATCTCCAGCACGCAGATAGTCCAGAAACCCAGAGTTCTGTTATATACAGTACCTGTCACTGCATTTACCACCATAAGCATCAGAAATAAACATGTTTATTCCAGAGGGAGAAACAGCCAATAAATATTTCTGTGGGCCCTTTGGAATAGAAGTGGTCCTCCATCCCTGGGCATGACCACTGTGTTTGGGCATCAACAGAGGTTGTTGGTGGTGTTGAGTACAGCTCCACACTCTTGTCAAGCCCATCTGAAAGTAAAAGTACAGTATGCAAACATTAGGGTTAATTTATGAACACATACAAACACACACACCTAGATTATATACAGTATATATATAAATAAACGCACACACAGCATACGGTGCGTGTGTTTATTTGCCAGTTATGAACGAAAATATTAGTATCATTTAATCACTGACTACATAAAATCATAAAACTAAAAGCTGTCTCTTAAATCATACCTGGTGTTCTCGTGTCATCACTGCTGTCGATCCTCTGGAGGATACGGCGTCTTTTTTCAGGTGGTTTCTTGTAGCCCAGTCACAAAGAAGGATGCAGGTTTTCTTCGTTTGTTTTTTTTTGTCCACAAAATGAAATGAGCACACACGTACAGCGTTTTGGGTGGTCTTTTCAAGTTAAAATTTTTAAGCCAATTTCTCTTTGTTTCGTCATCTGTTGGTAGGCGATGAGTGGTAGGCGATGAAAACGGTACCGCTTATCACAGGAACATTCCCTTTTTGTTTTTGGAGCATGTTCAACACACACTAGTTGCAGCCACAAATTCAGCTTCGTCTGATTATTCGTACAGCCACGAACAGCGCAACAGGTACCCGAGCTCCCCAAGGATATCTTTGCGACAATGTTAGCTTGAAATAACAGAAAACAGAACTTCAACGACGCGTGCAGATTAGCAAGTAAACAACGAAGGAGCCAGTGCAGAACTTCTACTTCCAGTGTGAAACGGAAGTAAGTCCCATAATCGCTTCTACAGTGACCCCCCCAGGAATAAGGTGGATAGATGGCCACCCTTCTGACCTTACAGCCATCCTCTTCACACCATTATGAATTTTTTTTGATAGAAAAAAAGGAAAGACAGAAAGGAAGGCTACAAAACAATTATCCACAAAAAGAGCACAAGGCAAACACACCCAACCGCCGTCTGCAATCCTGCAAAGTACATGACAGAACACAGCAACAAAACACATATGCATAAAAGACACATAACATTCATGACTTTGCAGTAGATTACTATAAATATATATACCTATACCTACAAATATATATATATATATATATATATATATGTATATATATGTATATGTATATATATATATATGTATATATATGTATATGTATATATATATATGTATATATATGTATATGTATATATATATATATGTATATATATATATATATATATATGTATATATATATGTATTGTAAAGGATTATGAGGAGGTCAATATTAATACTGACCTCTTTACCTTAATTAATTTACTCATTCAGATTGAATAGTAATTTCACGGATTCTTTCTTTTTCAGTTTACCCAATATTTCTGTGATCTTTATGATGGATAAATAAATAAAGCCATAGAGTGACAATGGACACGTTAACTTAGTTGGTATGTCAAAGACACTACCATTTATTTAAAATAAATCAACTAAATTAACACCATTACACTTGATTGACATGATCTCACTTTCTTGCAATTTAACACGTCAGCACATTTAAATTGTAACACAACAGACATAAATACAGGATGTTAACATATTTAGTCTGAGGCTCTATGACTTAATTAGTTTCCAGCTTAGAATTGAGGGAAAAAGAGATAGGAGGAAAGATGGAGAGATGGTTTAAAGGAAATTGTCTTGAGCATGTTACCAGAAGTGACACTTTTCATCCGACTTCTGCTAAATCCAGGTACGTTTGTAAACAGCTCTTTACCTTTGACGACGAGTCTGATAAAGAGATGACACCAGCCTTTCAGATGCACAGAGTCCTTCAGGCCCAGCCCGTCCGAGCCGGTCCTCGTTTACGTTTTCAACGTCTCCTGGGATCCGCGTCAACCATCAGAAAATATGTCAGCTACTGGCCTCTGACTTCAAGATAACTATTCCAGGAAGGAATAACAAAGTTTTGAGCTTACGCTCGTTCGAAGTGGACTCATAACAGCATGTTATTAGTCCTTAACTGGATGACGTGTCCTTAGCGTGTGACTGAGTTCATCCAGCTACTTTGGGACGACCTCACATCTTGAAGTTCCCAGCAGACTCATCAGTTCCAGCAACAGCTTAGAACTTTTAGGAAGGATCTGAGATGAGAGAGACTTGTCTCTTTTTCATTGGTCCGTGGACCAGCGAGGAGTTCACTTGTTGTTATCAAGATTCAAGGTGAAATTCACAGCAGAGTGAAA
>JBBPBX010008194.1:33239-53669 GCA_038048925.1 Garcialebias charrua | reverse complement strand
CATATATATACTGTATATGTGTGTATGTGTGTGTGTGTGTCTGTATATATACACACACTTAAATATATAAATATGTATATACTGTATGTATATATATATATTTATATATATATATATATATATATTTACTGTATGTGTGTGTACATTTTGTAAATACACATATTTTAACATATCTATACACACATTAATTTATGTGAGTTTTGTGTGTCTGCATAAACATATATACCTGTAATCCATACATTAACTATAAGAATTTACACCCCAAAGCAACACATTCATCTTAATATATTGTATATGCTGTTTGAACATTTTACTCTGAAGTCTGTATTACAAGTAATTTTTATTCTATTTTGTGTCTTTTTTTAGATGATACATGGCTTATGGGTGGGTGTTTGGTGTTTTAGGGGTGTTTGGTGTTTCAGTGTTGGTGTAAATTTTCACACTTTTATACTATTATGAAAAACTCAGGACATACACTTTTTTACTATTTTATGCTTATGTTTATTAAATGTTTTAGTGTTTAGTGTTTAGATGGTTACTGTTGCACCGAGGGACTGAGAGAAACGCAATTTCGGTCCTGTGTATGTCCTGTACATATTGCAGTTCTGACAATAAAGTTGACTTTGACTTTGACTTATCATGGCTTGCATCTGAAGAGCTTCTTGGCTGCTGAAAAATTCATAACCTGAATCACTAAAACATTGATGGTCTTCTTCTCCACTGTACAAAACCATAATCCGACGAGGGATAATTTCCAGCAGCAGAAGCAGCCTGTGGCCAACCTGCTGCTGCTGAGGACGACAACATCTGTGGGTGAGGAGTCCAGCCTCCATGAAGCTGAGGAACCAGAGGACACCATCATGGTGTCCTGAGAGCAAAGATGACATGGTCGCCCGTGAAAACAAAAACTGTAAAACAGTTTGGTTCCATTTAAGTTGTGTGGGTTGCACCTGCACAAGAAGAGACATGGTTTCGTTCTTCATGCACATACTTAGCTTAATAATAATAATAATGAATTCAATTTATAACGCACTTTTCATTAATGAAAATCTCAAAGTGCTACAAGGTGCAACAGAATTAAATGTCAATAAAACAAGTAAAAAAACAAGTAAAATCAATAACAATATCAACTAAGATCAAAAGTAGAATCATGAGGAGGTAGAGTATGCTCGGTCGAAAAGAAAGGTCTTCAAGCCGCTCTTAAAGTCAACCACAGACTGTGGGGCTCTCAGACAGTCAGGAAGAGAGTTCCACAGGCGGGGGGCAGCCACACTGAAAGCCCGGTCTCCCATGGTCCTTAATTTGGTTCTCGGAATGTGAAGGAGATTACTGTTCTGTGACCGCAGCGACCGGGTGGATGAGTATGGAATAAGAATATCCTTCAGATAATCTGGTGAAGCTCCATGTAAGCATTGATGTGTAATGAGAGCAGTTTTGTACTGAATTCTGTAGGCGACAGGAAGCCAATGAAGGTTATGGAGAATGGGCGTAATATGTTCAAATTTACGAACTCTCAACAAGATCCTTGCTGCACTGTTTTGAATATATTGAAGTTTTTGTAGGTTTTTGGCAGGGATTCCAATAAACAGGGAGTTGCAGTAGTCGAGCCTGGAGGAGACAAAAGCATGGACGAGCTTCTCAGCATCGGAAAAAGTTAGGGATGGGCGAAGTCTGGAGATGTTTCGAAGATGGAAGAAGCAAGTTTTAAACAGAAGCTTAATGTGATTTTCAAATGTAAGATTGGAGTCCATTTTTATTCCAAGATTAGTAACAGAGGTGGAGAGGGGGATGTCTTGTCCAGAAAAGGAAAGTGTTGTTATAGGAGATGTTTGTACCTGGTGAGGGGTGCCAATCAGTATGGCCTCAGTCTTGGAGCAGTTTAATTGAAGAAAGTTCTGATTCATCCATGCCCTAATTGCCTCCAGGCAGGCAGAGAGGGCAGTGAGTGAAGATGGAGATGACAAGGTGGAAGATGAGGATGCTCCAGTCCTGATGTAAAGCTGTGTATCGTCGGCATAACAGTGAAAAGAAATGTTGAACTGATTAATAATTTGACCTAAAGGCAGCATGTAAAGGGAAAACAGCAGGGGCCCCAGAACCGACCCCTGAGGGACACCACAGGAGACACAGACTGTCTGGGACGTGGCGTTGCCAAGACTAACACATTCCAGCCTATTGGAGAGGAAAGATTTGAACCAGTCCAGGACGGTGTCGCAGAGACCGACCTCCACATGAAGACGGTGGAGGAGGACACTATGGTCCACAGTGTCGAAGGCTGCAGTGAGGTCAAGGAGGACAAGGATGGAGGGAGAGCCAGTGTCAGCAGCCAAGAGGACATCATTGGTAACCCTCAGCAATGCAGTCTCTGTACTGTGAGCTGCCCTGAATCCAGACTGGAACTTCTCATACAGGGAGTGTTGTTGTAGGTGGTCCTGCAGCTGAGCAGCAACAGCTTTTTCCAGCACTTTAGACAGAAAAGGGAGGTGTGAAATTGGGCGGTAATTAGAAAAAATGTCGGGATCCAAATTAGATTTTTTCAGAAGAGGCCTAATGATGGCAGTTTTTAGAGGCAGTGGAACATGACCAGATTGTAGAGACTGATTTATTATTTGAGTGATTAGTGGGCCTATTGCAGAATGATTGGTTTTTATGAGAGACGAGGGGAAAGGATCCAGGGCACAGGATGAAGGCTTCATTTTCTTGATGATGGCCTCCACCTCACTCTGAACAACTTCGTCAAAGCTGTTTAGGGTCCCAGAATGCAGACGGGTGGGTGGCACACTGAGAACAGGGAGGTTGTGGAGCTGAGATCTGATAGTGTCAACTTTGGTTTTAAAAGATGAAAGAAACAGGTCGCATTTTTGAGCAGAGTCCTCAAGAGTTTGTTTAATGGGATTAAGCAGACGAGTTACTGTGGAGAAAAGCTGTTTAGAGTTTCCAGGGCAGGTGTTGATGATGTTAGAATAATATTTGGAGCGTGCTTCTTTAAGCGAATAGGCGTATGCTTTCTGATGTTCTTTATATGCCTGCTTATGCACAAAGAGACCAGATGATTTTACACGTCTCTCAATAGCACAGCCAGTTGTCTTCATCTTGCGCAGCTCATCAGTGTACCAGGGGGCTGAACGGGAGAAAGACACCAGTCTTGACTTCAAGGGGGAGTGTAGGTCCAGGAGCTCCCGAAGAGATTGGTTGTAGTAATCCACAGAGTCATCTGCAGAAGGATGATTGACAGCGCTCAGGGTGTGAAGATCAGCAGACAGAACATCAGGGGAAATGTTTTTAAGGTCACGGAACTGGATAGGTCGTTTTGGGTTTGAAGCAGGCGAAGATGAAGGCACTTCCAGGGAGATGACCCTGTGGTCTGAGACACCCAGGTCATATACAGTACAGATAAGTTATTGATGAGTACAGTGTCTGTAATCACCAAATCTAGAGTATGCCCCCTGCTGTGCGTAGGGGCGTCAACATGTTGAGTGAGATTAAGAGAGTCCAGAAGAGACTTAGGGCCAGTTTACACTGCGCGTATTTTGAGTGTAACCGCTACTTTCTCTTTGCGACTTTGCTTATCGCCTACACGACGCTGCTGGCCCCCTCGATGACACCGATACTTTTCTGACCCTGCTCTCAAGGTGGAAGTTTTTCGCAGACCCCCCGCTGATAATGTAAACATCTCCCGTGGAGCTTTTGTTTGAACACATGCGCGCAGCCCGCACGCGCGGACAGTCTGACATTTCACGTGTCATGCTGCAAAATATAACAGTTTAACAATAATAAACAGTATTTATGTTGGCGTGGGAGATGTAAATTTATCTGAACTACAGTATCTATCTGGACTCGTTACATTTTTTAAACAGTGCGTAACGTGCTGTGAAAATGAAGACACCAGGTTTATTTTTTATTTATTTATTTATTCAGCACCACAAAGTTTAAACACAAACACTGAGAATTAAACTGAACACACTATTAAAACACGTGAACCGAACTGTAACTACGTTAATGAACTGGACTCTTGCTGTGTGTTCATCTGGACCCATCAGAACCGCCGAACCATCAGCCTGTCAACGACAGCTTCTCCACCTGGCAGAAATAAATAAATAAATAAATAAAAACTCAGTTGTTGTGTGATCAAAGTAAACACAAGCAAACATTATATTAAGAACGTTGATTTACCTGCTGTAAGTCAGCTGTTTATCACGGAGTAAAGTCCGGTTCTGGTCCACAGTCCACTCAGCGGTTCTGGTCCACAGGCTCAGCGTCTGGTGTGCAGCTTGTTAGATGAAGCGGGTCCCACTGACTCAAATCTGTTGACTCTTATCCAAATTCCAGCTTTAACTTGTTGTTAACTTGTTGACAACAACTTGTAGTTAGCTGATTTTAGCCAGAGAGGAAAACAGACGAGGCAGCTGCTCTGTTTACCTCAGGCAGCGCATGCGCAGTAGTGAAGGTTCCAAAAATCACAGCGCCATCTAAAGGCCCAGCATGGTAACTACAGTGAAATCATGAGGACGGGGGGTGGAGGGGGAGAGAGTCGTATCCACAGAATTCGACCGTGTCAACGCAAAACTTTTCACCTAATTAACATACCCAAAACATCCGTTTCCCCCACACAGTGTCTGTGTAAACAGGGCCTTAAAATCTGTTGCCAGAGGTGAAGAAGAATTGTCCACGTGGATATTTAAGTCGCCAAGAAAAATAGTCTTCACAGGGGAGGAGCAGAAAAAAGTGAGGAGGTCATGCATCTCTGAGTTAAATGAAACATGCGGTTTGGGAGGTCTATAAATTAATATAGCATTCATCAGGAGTGGGGCTTTGAAGCTGAAAGCCAGACATTCAAAAGAACAAAAGTCCTGAGAAGACAGATGAGACAATTTTAAATTACTGCAATAAATTACCGCCAGACCACCACCGCGGCCAGTGCTGCGGGCTCTCTGCAGATAACTGTATCCAGAGGGACACGCCTCATTCAGAGAACTGAACACATCTGGTTTATGCCAAGTCTCTGTAAGACACATGAGGTCCAAGTCCTTCTCCAGAATGTGATCATGAATTAAACATGACTTGTTGGATAGTGACTGCACATTGAAAAGTTCTAATTGAATACCAGTTGGAATAGGAGCTTTTTGAACCGGTTTAAGCAGACTGAAGTCCACTCCACGTTTTCTTCGCCACTTCGTGCGCAGAGGACTACAAAGGCCTACAGACGCAGCGTTCTGATGACGACGTCGAGGTGCGACACGTCTTTCAGCCCAGACAGCACTAATCGAATCCGAGTTCGCTTGAGAATAAACGGTTTTCTTTCGAGAGCTTCTATGGATGTAACGAGGTCTACGCAGAAGTCCCAGTTGTTTGATGGTGGAAACAGAAGGAGGAATGGAGCAGTTGTTAAGTTCAAACAACTGCGAAGCGGAATACGTCAACATCCACGAGCCGGTGGGGGCTAGCACAGAGCTAGCCGCTAGCAGCAGGCCCACGGCTCCGAAAAAGATATACAAGAAGCAGAGAGATGTAACTCGAACGAGCATTACCTTGAAGGAGTACAGGAGAGAGTCCAGAACAGTCCAGAGGACACAGGAAGTTGAGAGAGGCAGCAGGTAAGCGAACAATAAGTGCAGCTACGTGATTCTCGAAGCTAAATTCGTGTTGAAGCTAGCGGGAGCTAGCAGCTCCTACTATTAAAATTCCGGTTAGACTAGTAAAGTTTTCTAACTAATGAATCCAGCAAACAAGTCAAATCTTGGCTTCGCCACGATCTCCCATCCTGAGCAAGCACAATGGCATCAGTGGAAAGGAAAAACTCCCTTTTAGAAGGAAGAAACCTCTAGCAGAACCAGGCTCAGGACAAGCGGTCATCTGCTTTGACCGGCAACTTATAATGTTTGCAGATCCACAACGCAGTCAGAAAAGACAGTTGCTCTAAAACTTAATCACAGAAAGGTAGAAAGGTAAATATGTCTGCGTCCGTTCACACAGGTGCTGTACACAGGCTTGCGCCTGCCGCACTCTGCGTTCAATAAAGGTAGAAAGGTTCAAAGAAAGGTAGAAATGTCCGCGTCCGTTCACACAGGTGCTGTGCACAGGCTCACGCCTGTCGCACTCTGCGTTCAAGAAGGGTAGAAAGGTTCAAAGAAAGGTAGAAATGTCCGCGTCCGTTCACACAGGTGCTGTGCACAGGCTCACGCCTGTCGCACTCTGCGTTCAAGAAAGGTAGAAAGGTAGAAATGTCCAACAAGAAATGTCCAAAAAAGCACAGTGAAAAAAATAGCAGAAAGTAACAAAAAAGGCTCAGGGAGCAAAAAGTACGAGCAGCGGCGGCCAAGGTGTGCCCGCGTCCGCTCACAGGTAATAAAGATGGCTTTAACATTTGAGAAGCTTTTGTAATGTTGTTTTTATGCCAGAAATATGTAATATGATAATTTTTTAAACCTTTGTTTAGCATCACGAAAGGTTACAATTAATCACCACCAAAAATTAGATATGTGTATGTAAATAATCTTATGACAACAGTTGAACCTTTTGCATGTTTATTTCATTTCATTATGTCATAAATCATTTACAGTAACTGTCACATTAGATGGTCTCTCTGTAAAAATTTCAAAGCAATCAATAATCACAGCAACCTTATTTCCAAATGACTGCACAAACTCATGTGGCATAACTTTACGCAATGTGTCTCTGTCTGGCCACACAATAGAAGGTTGCAGGATTTTATATAATTGTGACAGAATTTGTGACAGTCCCCTGTTCAGCAATTTGTTGAGATTCATCAGTCGGATCTGAAAAGCATTCCAGCTGAACCTCAGCTTCCTCCAGGACATGATGGCCACAAACGTCTTCATCCTGCTGTGCCACTAACCCAGCTTCCTGTGATGTGCTGTTAAGTTGCTGGTGTTGTTTAAGTCGTCTTGCACAGCGTGCCACATGGGTTTAACGTCAGTGTGATCCAGACGTGAGATGGAGACCAGTCTGCATCACTTCATCTCATAAGCTGGCTGACCTGCAATCATATAGAGATGACAGATAAATGACAGGTGACAGCTGTGATGAGAGAAATGCAATTTCAATCCTGTGTATGTCCTGTACATATTGCAGTTTTGAAAATAAAGTTGAGTTTGACTTTTTTTATATGTGAAGAAGACAGTTATTAAATCCTGCTATTTGTTCAGGCTTATTGCCATTTTATCCCTGGTGTTTTTAAAGACTTAGACAGTAGTTAGAGTCTAAATATGACTTAGCTCTGTTTTCACACCTAGTCACAAACTGTTAGTTCACAACTGTTTTTATCATTTAAGAAACATTTCAAAGCTGCGAGCTATTTTATCTCTAACAGAATTAAAAAGGATTGTCCATGCTTTTATTTCTTCTCGGTTGGATTATTGTAACAGCCTTTATAGGGATTACTAAATCTTTTTGGAAAGCACTTTGTAATTTTATATCTGTCAAAGGTGCTATATAAATAAAGTTTACTTTACTTTAGTTCATTATTCGTTCATTTAAGTACTGTATTGTACACATAGGATATAAATAAAGTACTTGTTGTGTTCACCACTGGGTGTCATTGGTGACTAAGGTTGATGTGAAAAAGGAGACGATAGCTAACTGTAGCATCACAGGATACAGAAACAAAGCATAAAATAAACAAACAATCAGCTTACCTTTATGAAAATGCAGTGAACAAACACACATGTTTGCTGATATCTGATTGAATGTGATCTCCTTGCGCCTGACAGCTGCAACCCAGGCCAACCTGCGTCTCCTGCTTAGATCTTCCATTTGCTGTCCACGGTCTTTTCTATAGGCAGGAAACCGGAAAAACTTTATGCCAGAGTGTCCTGTTTTACTCGAACAGCCTTTGATGCAACACCAATGACCCATTTTCGAATTAAAAAGCACAATAGAACTAAAGCTAACTCTGATCTAAGCTGCTATCAGTAAGGCTCACGACGTCAATATCAACACAAGATGGCGCCCGGTACCCACGTGACACGAGCCATGACGTCACGTGCAAAAGACCGATAAACAAGAGACTACTGTACTGTATTGTATTGTGAAGAGATTCAATAGTGTAAACTCCTGGTGTCACACTCCAATCAGCTCATTAAATCCTAGACATGGTCTGCAAATGTTAGATTCCTCAAGTCAAACCACTCGTGAACCAGAGACGACATCAGAAGCTTCTTACCAGGGCACACCAGCAGGTGACATGGACCCAAATCATCACTGACTGTGGAAACTTCACTCTGGACTTCAAGCAACTTGGATTCTGGGCCTCTCCACTCTTCCTCCAGACTCTGGGACCTTGATTTCTAAATGACATGCAAAATGTACTTTCATCTAAAAAGAGGAGATATTTGGACTACAGAGCAACAGTCCAGTTCTTTCTCTTCTCAGACCAGGTAAGACGCTTCTGATGTTACCATACCATACCATTTTATTTATAGAGCACTTAAAACAGCAACCAGGCCAACCAAAGTGCTGTACAAACAAACAAATAACAGACAACACATAGGAAACGTACAAAAATAAGTAAAAAAACAGAATATAGACATAAAATCATCACAGATAATAAATATGACGACCAAACACAGATCTGGTGTTGAAAGCAACAGAATAGTAGTGGATCTTTAAACAGGATTTGAAAACCGAGAGGGAGGGAGCCTGTCTGACTAGCAGAGGTAACTTGTTCCAGAGTCTTGGGCCTGCTACAGAGAACGCCCTGTCACCTCTGTGTTTAAGACGAGTTCCTGGAACTGTTAGAAGTAACTGGTCTGCTGAACTCAGAGAACGTGGTGGGACATACGGCTGTAGCAAATCAGAGGGGGTGGGGGTGGGGGGGGACTGCTCAGCTATTTGTAGACATATAGGAGAATTTTGAACTGGATTAGAAGATGAACCGCTAGCCAGTGCAGGGAGGCCAAGATTGGTGTAATGTGCTCTCTTTTGCCAGTACTGGTTAAAAATCGGGCTGCTGCATTCTGGACCAGTTGTAGTTGTTCAATGGTGGTCTGACTGATACCAAAATGTCGTCTCTTGTTCATTTGTAGCCCATGTCTAGGAGTTAATGAGCTGGTTAGGGTGTGTCACCAGGAGGTTCCAATATTGATCTTCATCACAATTTGCAAGTTGGCCATCTGACCTAAAACATTTGATTGTTATAGTGTTGTAGTACTCAAGACCAGTCTTGGTCTTGAGACCGGTCTCAAGACCACGTTTTGATGGTCTTGGTCTTGTCTTGGACTTGACTGCATTTGGTCTTGGTCTTGTCTCGGTCTCCGACATGGAGGACTCGGGATTTTATTTCAAGACCAGTCAAGACCACAACAGTGAAAATATAATTAAATTGCCAGAATATTGTCCAGTTTATTTGTTAACATTCTTGTTTTTATTGGATGAAAAATGTACTGGTTCAAATCCAAGGGGTAACGTGACTCATTGCTAAATACATGTTTTGTTACTGCTGTCATACCCACCCCCTTTCACTTGTACACGTAACTCCAAATGTGGACAGATTGGATGGTTTACTGCCAATTGGGCGGTTTTCATTATGATTTTGCTGGGAACTCTGGGAAGATTTTTGTTGGATTGTTGCATTATACCACATGTTAAATTACCTTGGCTTGTACTGATGTGCGGTCATGTTCAAACAGTAAATATACTGTAACAATATATTGATTGGGCAGATTTTTGTCTGATGTGGTGGTTTTTAACAGATTTTTGGGCTGGAAAACCTTAACTCTATCTGGCAACACTGGTCACTCCAAGAAAATGAGAAGTTATTGGGTACAGGAGGAGATGTCTGCCATATCATCAGTTATAAAATTTCCTATTTAAATCACAAAGAATATACTTGTAACTAATGCAACTATATGGTTATCCTTGAGTTCAGACTTATGAAGAGTGTTTCACCACTGCAGTTTTTTTAAGTCTTGTCATGTGATGAAACTGCTTCCAGTTTAACAGTTGTGTAATTTTATTGTTGAATCACAATAAATTAGGCCACTAAATGTCTGATTTATTTATGTAGCTTTGAAAATGTATAAAAGCTGATATATTCATTCAAAAGCAAACTTAAAGTTGCAGTATGTAACTATTATAAAAATATTTTATAATAAAATTTTATATTTTATTTATTTTATTTGAGGTCTTGGTCTCGCCCTCCCTCGGTCTTGGTCTTGGATCCTAAAAGTCTTGGCCTTGTCTCGGTCTCGGTACAATCTGGTCTTGGTCTTGACTTGGTCTCGGGCTAGGTGGTCTTGAACACAACACTACATTGTTATACATGATGATGACTGATTGTTTTGGATGGCTGGGTCCTGGTTGCATGTGTTAAAAGCCTACCATACTTCTGAGATTCCAACAGGCGGATGGTTTGAAACACAGAAATGAAGGCTATGGGACTCTGGTTGGCAAGCTGACAAAGTCTTCCAGATGAGAGAAGAAACGTTTCTCACTTAAAGAAAGTAGTCCAGATGACATGATTCAAACGTTTTTGTTGTTATCTACCTGGATGGTTGAGCTTACGAACCTTTTTTCTTCAAATATTCTAATTTTCTGAGGCATGTTCTCTCAATGCATGCATGGTTTTTCTCCGAGGAACTATGGTTTCCTCCCACAGACCAAAAATTCTGTATTAATTCCACCTTTATTTGTACGTGTTAATCCCTTTGAGCCTCGTGGACTCATTTTATTTATTATTATTATTTTTTATTATTTATTCATTCATTTCAGATTTGAAGCAAGAAGTTGAAATTACAATTCACAATAATGAAAAACAAGAAAGAAAAAAAACAAAACAAACAAATCTAAAATGAAAGGAAGCAGAAGAAGAAAAAAATCTTATCATATCTGCTCCCTTTTTAAACCAAAAAATCAGTTCAAATAATCAATTTAAATTTACAATCATTTACAAGAGAGAACTGATTTTAACAGGGTGATGACAATAGCAGACAACAAAGACAACAGTATACAACTAGTCAATATGATCCTGTGCTAGAAGACAGATAATACATTGATCTGATGTGTTTTAAAACACTAGAAGTTTTCGTTGGAGGATGTGGGCGTGGTTGTGGCAGCATGACAAATACAAGACCAGCAGGCGATGCTGGAGCTCTGGAGTTTGCATGCGATTTTGAATATTTGGCAAATGCGCACCATGATAGCGACTGGGCGGACTAGCTAGAGTTCCCACGCTCGCCACAATAAGGCCGGAGCGGCGCTAAGCTGCGAGGGCCTCAACTCCGCTTGCGGCTTTAAAGGTAGTCCCCAACTTACGAGCGAGTTCCGTCACTAGGGGGCGCTTGTATGTCAAAAATTCGTAAGTAGGAACACATAGTAAAAAAAAAAATATATATATATTTTTTACTTTTTTTTATTTTTTATAAATGAATACATGTACAGTACTGGACAGTCACCAAGCACTTAGCCTATCCTAACACAGTTTTTAAAGATGAAGGAATAAGTTGAATTGTCTCCCTTTCACATAAAGGGAGCAAGCTCCCTATGGAGCCTGCAGGGAGGAGGGAGACAATTCAACTGACTCCTTCATCTTTAAAAACTGTGTTAGGATAGGCTAAGTGCTTGGTGACTGTACAGTACTGTACATTTATCTATTTATTAAAAATATACAGTATATACAGTATTTTTATTTTTTATTTTATAAATAGATAAATGTACAGTACTGTACAGTCACCAAGCACTTAGCCTATCCTAACACAGTTTTTAAAGATGAAGGAATCAGTTGAATTGTCTCCCTCCTCCCTGCAGGCTCCATAGGGAGCTTGCTCCCTTTATGTGAAAGGCAGACAATTCAACTTATTCCTTCATCTTTAAAAACTGTGTTAGGATAGGCTAAGTGCTTGGTGACTGTCCAGTACTGTACATGTATTCATTTATAAAAAAAATTAAAAAAAAAATTAAATTTATTTTTTTTTATTTTTTTTTATGAGATGCATGCTCGTAAGTCCGGGACCTCGTAAGTCAGAGCGCTCGTAAGTCGGGGACTACCTATACAATCATAAAAGAAAGCATACAAATTGAGAAGAACAAATGAAAGAAAATGATATTTAAAAAATGAAACATATGAGATGTATGAAGGCAACAGACCAAGAAGTGATTTAAAGATGAAAATGTACCAGTGGGAAAGTCAGAGTCAGAGATTCTTTATTGTCATTCGCATCACATGTGGTACATGTGATGAAACGAGATTATGTACACAGGGTCCCAGTTACATCCAACAGTAAAATTAAAAGGAGAACAGAGCTAAGATATTAACTAAGAAAAACATCAACTAAAAATACACGAAGCACTACTATCATAGAAAAACATTACTCCAAACAGCAGCATGAACATGAGCCTGTATGAGCAGATGAGTACGAATGAACACAGCAACATGAAACAGATCAGCAGCAACATGATGGGATATTTCACAGTGATTCTTCTGGTTAGATATTCATGAGTCTAACAGCCTCAGGGTAGAAGCTGTTCCTCAGTCTAGTGGTTCTACACTTAATGCTCCTCAACCTCCGTCCTGAGTGGAACGGGGCAAGAAGTATGTGCTGGGTGAGTGGGGTCCTTCATGATGCAGGTGGTCCTCTTCCTGCATCTGGAGGTGTAGATGTCTGTGATGGTGGGGAGACTGACTCCAACATCTTCTGTGCAGCCTTCACCACTCTCTGCAAAGCTTTTCTTTCTGCAGCTGTGCAGCCTCCATGCCACACGTTGATGCTGGAGCACAGGATGCTCTCCACTGCACACCTGTAGAAGGAGGTGAGGACTGAGCTTCTCAGACCAGCTCGTCTCAGCCGTCTGAGGAAGTAGAGTCTCTGATGACCTTTCTTGATCAGGCTGGTGGTGTTGTTGCTCCAGCTGAGGTTATTGTTCATGTGTACACCCAAGTACTTGTAGCTGGAGACCACTTCCACTGCAGATCCTCTTATGTTCAGTGGGGTGTGGGTGTGTTTGTTCCTTCTGAAGTCCACAATCATCTCCTTTGTCTTCTTCACATTGATGTGAAGGTTATTCTCTTTGCACCAGCTCGCCAGGTGTTCCACAAAAGTCTGTGTGAAGTTAATGATGTCCAGTGAATACAGGGTGCAGTGATGGGTATGGTAGTTACAGCCAGTTATGAATCCTAACGCACCATGATAGACAGTGTCCTACATCTGCAGGGTGCTTGTAGGAGCAGTCATGTAAATAATGTCACTGTAGTCAATGGAGGGAAGGAAAGTCACAGTTACAAGACGTTTAGCATTCAGAGTTAGACAGGATCTATTTCTGAAAATGTTGGGCATGTTAGGCTGATTTGTAACTCTAAATTGTCCCTATGTGTGAGTGAGAGAGTGAGTGGTTGTTTGTCTCATTTGTCTCTATGTGTCCCTGTGATGGACTGAAAACATGTCCAGGATGACCCCTGCCTCTCGCACAGTGGTTGATGGACATGAGCACCAGTGACCCTAGTGACCTGTAAAGGAAGAAGCGGGTGAAGATAATAGATGTATAGATGGATGGATGGAAGTTCTTTTGTGTTATTAATATTATTTAAAACCAAAAACAATTTACAAACAAACACAAAGGTAAGGTCCATCCATCCATCCATCCATCCATCCATCCATCTTCTTCCGCTTATCCGGGGTCGGGTCGCGGGGGTAGCAGCCTAAGTAGGGAGGCCCAGACTTCCCTCTCCCCAGCCACTTGGAGCAGTTCCTCCGGGGGAATCCCAAGGCGTTCCCAGGCCAGCCGAGAAACATAGTCCCTCCAGCGCGTCCTGGGTCTTCCTCTGGGTCTCCTCCCGGTGGGACGTGCCCGGAACACCTCACCAGGGAGGCGTCCAGGAGGCATCCTAACCAGATGCCCGAGCCACCTCAACTGGCTCCTCTCGATGTGGAGAAGCAGCGGCTCTACTCCGAGTCCCTCCCGGATGACTGAGCTTCTCACCCTATCTCTAAGGGAGAGTCCAGACACCCTGCGGAGAAAACTCATTTCAGCCGCTTGTATCCGAGATCTCGTTCTTTCGGTCATAACCCAAAGCTCATGACCATAGATGAGGGTGGGAACGTAGATCGATCGGTAAATTGAGAGCTTTGCCTTTTGACTCAGCTCTCTCTTCACCACGACAGACCGGTACAGCGCCCGCTTCACTGCGGACGCTGCACCTATCCGCCTATCGATCTCACGCTCCAGTTTTCCCTCATTCGTGAACAAGATCCCGAGATACTTAAACTCCTCCACTTGGGGCAGGACCTCCTCCCCGACCCGGAGAGGGCATGGTAAGGTAAGGTAAGGTAACTAAATGGGCAAGATCTGTTCATGAAACCAAGAGTAAAAGTTACAACTTTCAGTTGTAAATTGTTATTTACATGGCATGTTTTAATTTTTTTTAATTTAGGCCCTATCCAGGGCTGTTGTAGTTCAGTGTTCTGTGTCACAGTGTTGTAATCCTGAAGGCTCCGGCAGAGCTCAGCGTACTGCCTGTACGCCGCTCTACGCGCGCATTCTGTGCGCACGCGTTCGCAGGCACAGCTCTGCGTTCGTTCTCGCGTTAAATGCTCGCGTTTTCGCTCCAAATTCTCGTCGTAATTTGAGCCGTTGCGCGCAGAGCGTTTACCTACGGGACAAACTGAGGTCGCTGATTGGTCATTTGCTGACACGCCTACTGATTTGATTGACAGGTCGAGTGGGAGACAAAAAAAGGCATGAGCTGGCTCAGGCTGCAGCTGCTGTGGTGTTTCTAAACTTTATATGTTAATAAAAAGTTCTAAAAAATAAAAACAGGGAGCCCATGGTCCAGCCAGGTAGGACATGAGTTATTATTCGCTCGTGACAAATTCATTAATTTCAGTCATGGAGTTAACGGAGGAGGAAGCGATTACTTGACTTTTGGCCAAAAAACAAAACAAAAGTCCAGATCAGCGATGAAAAAGGGGAATTTAATACATTTGTGTAACATACAAAACAGTCCGGCGCCGGGCTTTTTATTGTGAGACAACGCGCATCGCGTACGCGGTCGTAAAATTTGAGCTTTGCGCGTTCGTACCCTGCGGGGCTACGCTTGTACCTCTGCGTACGTACGGCGTAGTGCGGCGTACTGCCTTACGCTGAGCTCTGCCGGGGGCTTTAGGTTGTGGGTTCGACCCTAGACTCTGTCAGGAAGTGCAATTACCAAGATAACTACTGTATTACCAAACTTTTCATGCAAGTTTATTCACTGTGGTGACCCTTTGTTACGATCTGGTGTTGGGTGTCTAACCCAAGTGCAGGCCGAGGCATGAGGACTCAGGAGTAAAAGTTAATATAATGATTTATTGAATGAAAAAACAAACGTGTTGACCGGGCAGCAAAAACTTACCATCGAAGAAAAAGAGGAGACCACACTGAGGACACCGTGGAAGGGATGGAGGGTTAGCCAGAATAATGTCCGGATACCAAAGGAGTGAAAACACATAGAATAAACATGGATACTAATGATGTGAAAGAAGGAACACCCGGGGTGATTGGAATTAGGACCAGCTGTGGATGATGACATGGAAAACACAGAGGTGCAGGAAAACAGAAACAGAACAGAACCGTGTCACTCTTGAATCAGGAAGCAGCTGAAAGAACAATAAGAAATCTTAAAAGGTGAAAAATAAGCATGAAAAATAAGCATGATTATCTTGATAAATAGCATCACCTACCATGTAGTATTACCATGTATATTCTAATTTCTGTGTCATTGACAGAAAATTAGCCAAGATGCAGAAAGAGTGGGTAAAAAAACATGGGGTGTCTATGAGTGCACAACTAATTCTCCAGCTCCCCGGGCGCCATCTATGGCTGCTCACTGCACCACCTGCGGTGGTTGGGTTAAATGCAGAGACGAATTTCTTCTGTGTATGGGACACATACACAGATGACAAAAAAGGACATTATTGTATATATACCGGTAATACTGCAGGCTGTATTAAAGGTACCTTTATAAAAAAAAATATATCCAGTTCTCCAAGTGGCCCTTTGATTGCTTTAAAATCCTGATTTGGCCATCTGGAAAAAAACATCACCACCCACCCCTTCTTACGGAAGAGTAGAGCTGCCACAGGAAGTAACATTATTTTTGAGCTGTATCTCGTTTTAACGAGATACAGCTAAAAATAATGTTACTTCCTGTGGCAGCTCTACTCTTCCGTATTTATAGATGTTATAAAAGCATAAAAAAAACAAATCAGGTTTCTGTGTTTGTGCTCAGACCTGGTCCAGCTCACTGATAAATGGTAGCATCGTAGCATGTAGCATTAGCAGCTAGCTGAATGCTGTCTCTGCATTCTGACATTTTTAATTCAAAAACACATTTCATTGACTTACTCTGTCATGTTTCAGTCTAGAAAGTTGTTCCTCTTGCAGATTTCTTCTTTGTAAAAATGCATAAAGTGGCACAGTCTCCATTTTCTCCGTCTCTTCCTTCCACGGAGGAAATCACATGTCCATCAGTGACGTCATACAGGAAGCCATAACACAACAGCAAGGATAGTTTTCTCGTTATAACGAGAAAACTATCTCGTTATAACGAGAAAATTATCTCGTTATAACGAGATAGTTTCTCGTTACAACGAGATACAGCTCAAAAATAATTTTACTTCCTGTGGCAGCTCTACGCTTCCGTACCTTCTTTAGGCTATTACTGTACAAGTTTTAAGCCCCGCCCCCTCTATGTAAAAATAGAGAAGGACGCGCTTGGTAAAAGAAAATTAAAATACCCCTATTGATTCTGTTGAATTCACCTAGTTCTTATCTATCTGATCTGTGTTCAAACTTGACACTTTCAAATAAAGTTTGCTTAAATTAAAATTTTATGCATAAGAAAAGGACACGTGGTACCATAAAACCAGACCTCAGAGCTCTGAGTCTCATCAACAGAAAAAAGCGGGATGTCGCGCCTGCTTGACTCTTTTTGGTGCGTCTAGAGTTGGTTTATGAAATTTACGTTGGAAAATTATGTCTAATAAATTCACCACCTGTTATAAAGAAAAAAATAATTTTACAAACAGTCACCTTAGGAACAGTCCGGTTGTTTTAATAAAAGTGGGTGTGAGGTTAATTTACATTATCAATGTTTAAATAAACTAAATAACTTTTACTCTGAGCATATTTTAATCTGATATTTTCTGTTTTTTACTTGAGTAGAGTTTGACTCTGGTGGCTGTTCTTGTACTTCGATTAGATTTCATTACAACAGCTGATTATATTAGTTTTCCCACTTTTCGCTGCCTGCTGTGAATTTAAATATTTGAAAGTTTATCAGTTTCATCAGTATTTTCCTCAGTTCACCATCCCAAACAGAAAGTTTGAATTGGTTTTAGAGACTGGAGCCTCAGCTCTTCCAGTCAAAGGCTGTTAGTGTTAATGTTCCCACAGACTCATTTTAAGGCCAGAGGGGATAATGCTTTTAGGGCTGTGGCCCCCAGACTGTGGAATGCATTGCCTCTGACTTGCACTGCCTTGATAGATTGGTTTTTAATTGGTTTTATATTGTCTTATGTCATACGCATGTTGTTTTATCTTTTATCTTTTGTGTTTTTATCTTGTGTTTTATGTTGTTTATTCGGTAAAACACTTTGTGGTTTATGACCCGTAAAAGGTGCTATATAAATAAAGTTTACTTACTTATTTACTGAGATCAAATCAGCTGCAGGCAGTGTTACAATAAACAAAAAGTACATCTGAATATAAAAACACTCACCAGATTATTTCAACACATTCAGTGGAAACAGCCTGAATTGTTATAAAGTCAGTCTTCAGTCAGTTTGGTAGAACCATGACTCTAAATCCATCGGAGTAAACTGTTGTTCAACAAACAACCGCGATGCACAGAGTGAGTGGGGTGCAGGACGACCATGACGCACAGTAGGCCGCAGGAAATTGTTGAGGCCAAGCGCTGCAAAGATTATAAAACGTTAACATGAATACTACGTTAAACTGCTTTTTTCCTGCTTGAATTTGACAAAAGACCAAACTACAAATTGCATTTTTCTGTGAGGTAAATTGAGTTCTTATGTACAGTATATATTTAATTTATTTCACTTGTGAAAACTGGTTGATTACTTTTGCACATCTGTTTCAGGACCCCTCACTCAGGAAACATCAGCGAGCTTCAACAGGAAGTGGTGGGAGTCTGTAGTTTGTGTCTTTTTAACACTGAACTCTTAAAATTTAAAGTATAAATTTTAAATCTGGTGAGGGTGAAATCTAAAATGATCAGTGAGCCTGAAAAAGATCAAATCTTTAGAAATAAAAGTTGTTGGTCTGAAGTGGAAGACAGCAAAAAGATTTGGTAAACGTATTGAGGTGGTCTTGTGGTTTCGTCCCATGATGCTCGGCGAGGTTAAAACGGGCTCGGCTCGTTTCTGCTTGCTCTGAGAGGCTGAAGATGAGCGCTCACATCTGGACTTTCCTTTTAGCCCCGTGGCTCATTTCTGTTTCTGCAAATGGTAAGTCCTTTAAAAAGTTCAAGCGTAAAAACAATCCCTGTTTTAGAAGAAATAACATGTGTGCACTGAAGTTAACTTTGATTTAGTTTGGCCAGATTTGTGAATTTACTGAGCTCCGTCTTCTGCTGAGAGCACAGAACAGCTCAATAGTTAAACAGTTTATTATCAGAAAATGAAAAGAATGAAACACTTGACTGCACCTGAGCAAACAAGAGGCTCCCGCAGAAAGAAAAACTAAACAACATGTAGAATGTCAGAGTGGAAGTAACTGATTTAAGTCTACCTGAGACAATAAATAGTTCCTATTTCCTCAAATGTAAATGTTTCATATGTATAAACAGACCTCAGCTACACCTGTTCAGGTGTTTGTTCAGACAAAGAACTGATCAGTCGATCACATGGCAACAACTCAGAGCCTTGAACGAGGTGAAGATGATGTGCTGACGTGAAGAAATGGAGATTTAAGTGACCAAACGTGGTTATTTACTCCACACGGGCTGTTCTGAGTATTTTTAGAAACTGTTGATCTGCTGGGATTTTAAAACACAAACATCTCAAGGATTGTAAAAAATTGCGCCCCCCACCCAAAAAAATAAAATGTTCAGTTGTTGGCGTCCGTGTGGACACAAAAAAATTTCAAAAAAATTCAGAGGAGAATGGATCAATGGTTCCAGATGGCTTTACATCCAACCAAGGTGTGCAGAGCCGTCTCTAAACGCATGTTCAGCCTTGAAGCTGATACAGCAGCCGAAGACCTCCCCTGGCTCCTGTCAGCTAACAGGAAACAGAACTCAGTAATACAACCAAATCCCCAACATCACAGATCTCTTTGACGAGGGAGGCCAGGGCCTGGATGCAGGTTTTTTGTTTTCAACCTTTATTTAAACAGGTTAGTCCCATTGAGCCCCGGGGACTCATTTACAAGAGAGACCTGGTTTTTACAAAGAGTGATGACAACAATGACAACAATAGACGATCATAAAGGATGCGTGCAAATTTTAGTTTTTTAACCAATGAAAATAAAATGGTAATTAAAAGGATAATTAAAAGGAAAAGTAGCAACAAAAACAGCTAAATTGTGAGTTGGTGTAGAAAAATAAAAACAGGAACATGTCTGCATTGGTTTTTGCCAGACTCTGGGAGGAAACTCAGAGAACACGAGGAGAACATGTAAACTCCACCCAGAAAGACCTCAGGTCCAAACTGGGGATTGAACCCAGAACCTTCTTGTTGTGAGGCAACAGTGCTAACCACTGAGCTGTCATGCTGTCCTAATGCACCAAAATGAGACGTGTCAAAGATTGTAAAGCCAGGCAGCATGGTGGTGCAGTGGTTAGAGGTGTTACCTCACAGTGAGAAGTGCACTTTTCCTCCTCTGCATGCGTGGGTTGGTTCCGGGTACTGTACTCCGGTTTCCTCCCACAGACCAAGAACATGCATGTTAGACTGTAAACCGTCCCTGTGTGGGTGAGAGTGCACAGTTGTCTCTGTGTCCCTGATGGACTGAAGACTTTAAATGAGTATGGTTCATGGCTCTGAGCAACCTTTTCATGAAAAAAAAAGCAATTTCTGCTCATGAGCTTCAAACTCGTTTAATAAAACGTGTCCAGAGCCACAAAACCTGCCTGTGATTATCAACTGGTGGCCCATGGGCCACTGTGAGTTTGTTAAAGTTTTTTTATACCCAGTTAAAAATAAATAAATAATAATAATGAATTTTAACTTTTTTATTTTTATTTTTTACATTTCAGGGCAAAATAAAACACCATATCCATGTAAAGAAAAATAAATATATATATATGTTTTTTTCCAAGTTCAAGTTCCTTTATTATCCCCGAGGGGCAATTAGATTTGCAGTCAATAGGTGTGTACAAATTCATACATATGCACTTACACACACATACACATATAAACACAAGACAATAAGACATTAAAATAACAGTGTTAAAATTAGTGTGCATTGAGAAACCTG
>JBBPBX010008194.1:962-25297 GCA_038048925.1 Garcialebias charrua | reverse complement strand
CCATCCATCCATCCATCCATCATCCATCCATCCATCTATCATCCATCCATCCATCTATCATCCATCCATCTATCATCCATCCATCTATCATCCATCCATCCATCCATCCATCCATCCATCCATCCATCCATCTATCTATCAATCTATCTATCAATCTATCCATCCATCCATCCATCCATCCATCCATTATCTTGTTCTGGACTCAGGTTGTGGGGCAGCAGCTTGAGCATGGAGGTCCAGACATCTTTTTCCACAGCCTCCTCTTCCAGCTCTTCTGAGAAGACTCCAAGGTGTTCCCAGACAAACTGAGAGACATAGTTTGTCCAACATGTCCTGGGTCTTCCCCAGGGTCTCCTCCTATTTGGACATGTCCAGAGTACCCTCCTAATGAGGGGCCCAGGGGGCATCACTAACTTAATTACCCATCATTGCCCAAACCTCTACCAGCTTCTCTGGATGTGGAGGAGCAGCTGAACTTGACAAAACAAATGCTGAAATCAGCCAAACTGTAAAATCAGCTTAATAAGATAAAAATAAATGCTGGAGCAGATTTCAAAGAAACATTTATTTATTTATTTTATGAACTGAAGGGATTTCATTGTGGGGAGTTTATTTAGAAATATTTACGTTTTGAAAAAATATAAAGATCAGAAAAACAAGTTGTGGCGCACTATTCCCAGTCGAGTTGAACCTTTTGATGTACAAGATGATTCAAATAGCACAAAGTATGAAGAACACTGTTAATGCTGACTCAGCTTTCTGTTGGAGAAAAATATTCTCACTCACGTTGTTTACCCATGAAGAACCACACTGGGCGGCAGGAGAAGACTTAACCAGGCTTTTATTTACAAGATCAGATTTTCAGGACAGGTCACATGAATATACATAAAGTACACACGAAGATGAGTCATGAGGATCTGCCTCGAGCTGCCCCCTCCGCTCACTTTTATAACCTTATCAGTTCAGACGAGAACCCAGAGGTGTCTTTGGAGGCAGCTGCCGCCTCACCCAGCTCCCCCATTAACCCAAACACATCGTTCATGGGCAGACATAATCCATACTTCTCTGACATCATCAGTTCCAATGTTAGTAATTCAAAAACATTGTTCTCTCTCCTTCACCGTTCTGTCTCATCTCCTAACTCTCTACCCTCTCACATGGTTTCCACAGAATTTTGCAACTCCCTGATGTCATATTTCAATGAAAAGATTATTTCAATTCATAAACACCTTGGACCAAATACTGCCCCCAGCATCCTTGTTGAACTCCTCCCTCCCTTTCTCTGTCTTCTCCCTCCCCTCTGCTGATGACATTGCTGACATTATCAGCAAGTCCAAGTCCTCATCCTGTCAACTTGACCCATTTCCCACAGTTCTTGTTAAATCCTGTCTCCCGTCTCTGCTCCCTATCATCACTAATATCATCCACTCCTCCCTAACCTCTGGCATTGTTCCCACAGCCTTCAAATCTGCTGCCATCACCCCCATCATCAAGAAACCAGGTCTTGACTTCACCAACTTCAGTAATCTTCGTCCGATCTCCAATCTGCCCTTCATCTCCAAGATCCTTGAAAAAACTGTTGCTAGTCAACTTCACTCTCACCTGTCCAACAACAACATTTATGAAGAGTTTCAATCTGGATTTCGCCCCCACCATAGCACCGAAACAGCTCTAGTAAAAATTACTAACGACCTTCTTCTTGCTGCTGACTCTGGTCTTCTGTCCATCCTCATTCTTCTTGATCTAAGTTCTGCCTTCGACACCATCTGTCATTCTATCCTCCTCAACAGACTAACCTCCATTGGCATCTCAGGTACCCCGTTAGACTGGTTCACCTCCTATCTCTCTGACCGCACTCAATTCATTCAGCTTAAATCCTTCCGTTCCCAGTCTTCCCCTGTCTCCACGGGTGTCCCCCAAGGCTCTGTCCTCGGACCCCTCCTCTTCATCATTTACCTCCTTCCTCTAGGTCACATCTTCCGCAAATACGGCGTCCATTTCCACTGCTATGCTGATGACACACAGCTCTACTTGTCATCAAAACCTAACTCCACCCACCCACCCTCCATCCTCACCGACTGTCTCAACGAGCTAAATCACTGGTTTTCTAACAATTTCCTTCAACTAAACAGCAACAAAACAGAAATCATTCTTGTTGGTACCAAAAACTCTATTTCAAAATCAGAACATCTTCTCGTCCCCCTTAACAACTCTCTGCTATCCCCCTCCCCTCAGGTCAAGAGCCTCTGTGTCATCCTCGACACCACTCTCTCCTTCACTTCACACATCAACAATATTACTCGGTCTGCCTATTTCCACCTCCGTAATATTAACCGTCTCCGTCCTTCTCTCACACCCCGCTCCACAGCCATCCTGGTGCACAGTCTTGTGACTTCCCGTATTGATTACTGCAACTCCCTTCTCTACGGCCTCCCCAACAAATCTCTCCACAAGTTACAGATGGTCCAGAACTCAGCTGCCCGTGTCATCACTCAAACCTCCTACTATAACCACATCACTCCTGTCCTGCAGCAGCTCCACTGGCTCCCGGTTAAATCACGCATCATCTTCAAAATTCTACTCCTCACGTTCAAATCTATCCACAACCTTGCCCCTCCTTATCTATCTGACCTCCTACAAATCTCCATCCCATCACGCTCTCTCAGATCCTCCTCTTCACTACATCTCCATGTACCCTCTGCCCGCCTCTCCACCATGGGGAGCAGGGCCTTCACCTGCTCTGCCCCTCACCTCTGGAACGCTCTACCGCCAGACCTTCGAAACACCACCTCCCTTTCTCTGTTCAAGACTGCTCTGAAAACACATCTCTTTAGACTAGCTTATCATTAACTTTACTAAATGTATTTTTATTATTTTGCATTTTATAATCTTTATGTATTTTATATTTCAATTTGTCACTGATTGATCTGTATTACACTGTATTGGTTTGTTGGTGTCCTGAAAGGCGCTTTTAAATCAAATTATTATTATTACTGTATAAGATTCTCAGCCATAGTCATAAAAACATCCTTAGCCTTCGACCAAAGATTCTCTGACACCTTCACATCATTATTGATACATTTCAAATGTTCAGTAGATTAGATTAGACAGTGGAGGCTGGGTGCAAAGCAGGTCGAGGTGGGTAGTGGAAGGGTGTGCACAGCCTAGAGTAAAGTTAGCAAGTCCTGTGGTTAAAAAGGTTTGGTGATTTTTAAAAACAAAGGCTGCAGAATAAAAAACGTGCTGGTCTCTTGGTCACAGTATTAAAATCTGAATGAGCTTCTTTTATAAAATTATTGAGTGAAGTCTCTGCTCTGTCTGGTAATGTGATGTTTTTCTGCAGGGGCCTCTGCTCCACCTCAGGAGGAAGCCAGCGAACATGAGATGGGTAATTAAACACAGGTTCTGAAGTTATTATTGTAGTTAAAATCTAAAGTGGGAAATAGTTTTGATCTGTTTGATGATTTGAGGAGCCACTAAGTCTGTCTGCTTCTTTCTTCTAGGCGTGGATAACATCAGTACTGTTTACGGTGCGCTCACACATCCTTCATTTTCATTTGATCCACTTTTAATCAATGTTGTTTCATCGGATCAGGAAAGGAGTCTCTGCAGAAAGTCAGTGCGCACACACAACAATGTTTTCTGCTAACTTTAGAAAATGATGACCAGTACCTGACAAGCGAGAGCCCGACCAGAAACCAGAGTGATCCAGCAGGAGACCCACAGCACCATCAGGACCAGACCCAGCCCGGTCAAAGCAACGCTGGGATTTATCCAAACCTGGACACGTTCAAGTTTGAAAGAGCGGAAAGTCACAGAAGAAGACAAAGATTTCACATAGGTGTGTTATTTCCTGCAGTTTCTATTACTGAGTTTTAATTACAGCAGGTTGGACTAACTGTCGACTACACCTTTTAGAGATCATCAGCAGGTTCCGGCAAGCCAGTCACAATCGACACTTCTATGGTAAAGTATCTGTTGATTGTTCTGCCTGCTTTGGATTTGCTCTGGCGTGTTACCGTTCTGTTTTTATTTTACAGCGAACCAGCGTGAGATAAACAAGCAACAAGCCATGGCGGCTCAAGGTAGCTGACCGAGCTCACCCACTGTGTATTTGATTATCTAAATTATAATTGAAAAAGAAAAGAAAAATACACAACACTAATTCTAAAAAATGATAGGATGTTCTGTTCTATGTAAATAAAACAGGATCAATAATCTGACAATAAACCCATAATTTATTCACAATAGAACAGAGTAAACAAAATAAATGACTGATTTAGATTTTTTTTTTAAGTGGTACATGGGCAACAAAAAGCCAAAAAAGTGGTATGAATTAAAAAACAACTGAATGAGCAGTTTATATGAATTATGACAATTAGCAACAGGTCATGGATGGATGGATGGATGGATGGATGGATGGATGGATGGATGGATGGATGGATGGATTTATCTATCTAGAATTCTAGAACTGGTTCTAGAACTGCGCTGCTTGGGGTGGCTGGATGTTGGAGTAGATCTCGCCTTCACACTGAGATTTTGCTTTTGGAAACTTTAATTCTTCTTTTTCTGGATGTAAATCACATTTTTCAGATGATTGTTTCCTCTGGTATCGGATGCTGCAGCTGGAAGGATTTTTACTGAAACGTTTTTAGTTTTGGACATTTGTTATGATGCATATAAAACAAGGTGTTTTTTTACAACTGGAAGCAGCTCATTAACATCTCAAAAACTCAACTAATATTTCAGCTACATCCCCAAATCTCAAATGAGTTGAAAAGGAGGCGCAGTGGATGCATTCCCGTCTCCTTGCTGGCTGTGCTCGAGTGCCTGACTACTGAGATCCTGGAAATGGCAGGAAACACAGCTTGTGACAGCAGAAGGACCAGGATCATCCCTCGGCACCTGCAGCCAGCTCTCCGCAGCAATAAGAAGCTCAGCAGGCTGCTGGGAGGAGTGGCCATCACTCTGGGAGGAGTGCTGCCCAGCATTCGGAGGAACTGAGAGGCCAGCCCAAGTCTGGGTGGACGGATCGGACAGGTCGGATGGGATCTGCGGCCAGTTTCTTTGGATCCGCTGCAGTGGGATGGACCTTTACAAGAGATCCTTCCTGCCTACAGTCATCAGGATCTATAACATCTCTTAAAGCTGCACTATGTAACTTTGTAATGCAGTCTGTAACTTTTCTAACAATATATTTTTAACATATTTCTTCACTCTGTCACTATCTATTGACAGACTGATGTTAGACAAAGTAATCTCTGAAAAAAACTATAGTCCCCTTGCTTCTCTATCAGCATTTATAAAAACACTAAAAACACAGAGTGACCCGGACAATGACCAGCCAATAAAAACAGAGTTGTTTGTCACGCCCCAACCCACGCCCCTCTATTTTTTAGAACGTTACATTAACATATAATCACAGAACTTCACAGCGTCTGCCACAGGACATGTAGTGGGAGCGGAACATTCCAGACATAGGCTACCAGACCTGCACTGACAGACATGAGGAAGTCACGAGCGAATTAAATCAAGTCCAACGTAGCTGCGTGAACCTCTGCTGATTTCTGCTGGTTTTTGTGTTGTTGGACGAGTGATTCATGGTTTTATTATATTTTTTAGAACGTTATATTAACATATAATCACAGAATATTGAAGCGCTCCGAGCGGACACACAGCAGGGGGCGGAGCTGCAGAACTCAAGTTCAACAGAGAATGGACTGTGGCTCCTATGGCTCTGAGGGGGAGGGAGCAGAGCGTTCTCCAGAAATTACATAGTGAACCTTTAAAGAAACAAGGATACCAAGTTACAACATTTAATTTCCCTTTGGGATTAATAAAGTATTTCTGAACTGAACTGAATCTCTCTGAAGTAAAGATGAGCAGAGGTTCAGCAGTCTTCAAAAACTGCATCTGAAAATCGAGGAATCATTTTAAAATAATTTTCCTGTGCACTGCATTGAAACCAGTTCTGGTTCTGTTCTGCGCTCAGGAACACTTCCACAGACTATTATCTGTAAAATAAATAAATAAATTAAAATCAAAATTAAATAAATAAACAGTTCATCCACAAACTTGATGCTCTAACAGACAAAAACAACACCACATGAATGTTCGGCGGTGAATCAAACACTAAAGTTGTTTTTGACACCACAGATACCACACTACTAAAAGCAAAAGAACCATCATTACTGGAGCACAGTTTAAAAGCATGCTTCTCTGATGGTATGGGGGTGCATTAGTTATTCAGGCGTGGGCAGCTTGCACACATTTAAAGACACAAACAGACCAGCTAGCACCAGACTCACCTCATCACCAGATGAAGAGCACCTCAGAGTGACCGCAGCAGAAGTGAGAGGCAGTCTCAGAAGGATCAACCCTCATAAAGCAACCGGACCAGACAACATCCCAGGGAAAGTTCTGAAGGAATGTGCGGACCAGCTCTGTGAGGTGCTGGCTGACATCTTCACCACCTCACTTGCACTGGAGTCAGTTCCCACCTGCCTGAAGACCGCCACCATCATCCCAGTCCCAAAGAGCTCCACAGTGACTGGTCTGAATGACTATAGACCGGTGGCCCTCACCCCGATAGTCGCTAAATGTTTTGAGAAACTGGTCATGTCCCACATCAAGGCAACCGTCAACATCAATGAGGACCCTCATCAATATGCATACCGTGAGAACCGATCAACAGAGGACGCCATCTCCTCTGTGGTCCACACTGCTCTCACCCACCTGGATCAGAAGGACTCATACGTGCGTATGCTCTTTGTGGACTTCACATCTGCCTTCAACACCATGATCCCCCAAACTCTGATAGACAAACTATCCACACTTGGACTAAGCCCCTCCATTTGTAACTGGGTCTTAGACTTCTTAACAAACAGACCACAGTCCGTGAAGATCCACAACTTCTCCTCCTCCACCATAACCCTCAGCACTGGCTCTCCCCAAGGATGTGTGCTGAGCCCTCTTCTGTTCACTCTGCTCACATATGATTGTACAGCCACACATCCAGGCTGTCATATTGTTAAGTTTGCAGATGATACAGCGGTGGTGGGATGCATCACAAACAATGATGAGTCCAGCTACAGACAGGAGGTGGAACACCTGGAGAGCTGGTGCAAAGAGAATAATCTTCACATGAATGTGAAGAAGACAAAGGAGATGATTGTGGACTTCAGAAGGAACAAACACACCCACACCCCACTGAACATAGGTGGATCAGTGGTGGAAGTGGTCTCCAGCTACAAGTACTTGGGTGTACACTTGAATGATAACCTCAGCTGGAGCAATAACACCACCAGCCTGATCAAGAAAGGACATCAAAGACTCTACTTCCTCAGACGGCTGAGACGAGCTGGTCTGAGCAGCCCAGTCCTCACCTCGTTCTACAGGTGTGCAGTGGAGAGCGTCCTGTGCTCCAGCATCAACGTGTGGCATGGAGGCTGCACAGTTGCAGAGAGGAAAGCTCTACAGAGAGTGGTGAAGGCTGCACAGAAGTCTGTTGGAGTCAGTCTCCCCACCATCACAGACATTTACACCTCCAGATGCAGGAAAAGAGCCACCTGCATCATGAAAGACCTCACTCACCCAGCACACTCACTCTTTGCCCCACTCCCCTCAGGACGGAGGTTGAGGAGCATCAAATGTAGAACCACTAGACTGAGGAACAGCTTCTACCCTGAGGCTGTTAGACTCATGAATAAATAAACAATAAGAATAATCACTGCAAAATATCACATCATGCTGATGCTGATCTGTTTTCTTGTTGCTGTGTTCATCTGTGACCATCTGCTCATAGAGACTCATGTTCGTCCTGCTGTTTATAATGATGTTTTTCTACTATATTAGGGCTTAGTGTATTTCTAGTTGATGTTTTCTTAGTTATATCCTAGATGTTATTACTGTTTTTCTTCTTGCATTTGTTGTTGGATGTAACTGGGACCCTGTGTACATAATCTCGTTTTCATCACATGTACCACATGCGGTGCAAATGACAATAAAGACTCTCTGACTCTGACATTTAATAAAGAAAAGTATCCACAAGTTTTAGGCCAAGTTATGCAACTGTTCAGGGAAGGCCTTGCATATTTCAGCAAAACAATGCTAAACTACAAACTCATTACATTCGTTATGTTTACTATAGCTTGTGAATAAAATTGAAATGAAAATGTAAATCATTACACTTGGGTTCAACGTTCCAGCTTCATTGGAGTTTGAGTTGTTTATTTAAAAAAACTCTTCCAGCATTTATTGATATTTTGTTTGTTTTCAGTAGAGAAAGACAAAAAGAGTGTGTTGATTTAATCTGTGGCTCATGTTTTTTTGTTTATTTTATAAAATGAAACCATTTTCTGAACGGCTCTCCCATTTTTCACCCTCAGACTGCGACTACCAAAACCCCATTTACAACAGGAGCACGGACCAGTTAAACCAGATGTAGAGGACTGAGGAAGACTGGAAACACAGTGTGACAAAAACCAGAACTGATGGAAGCTTAAAAAATGTATCTCACTTAATATCACTGCTCAAAACATGTCTGCCACTGCTTTTTCATAAAAATCAACAAAAATCACTTTAAACCACATACTCTTTCTTTGTTCTTGTGTCTTTATTAGAAAATCTAGTAAAGTCAGGAGAGTTGTTATAGAACCAAGAGATTATGAGCTCTATAGCAACATCTGCTGGTTAAAAACTGTCCATGTGTACAATGTGCACAATGTCAGGTCTAAACATATCAGAAGGATATATTATATTCCTCATTATTACTACAACTTAAAAATAAACAAAAAATGTTATTTTAAACTAAGATGGAGCTCAAATCCTGACATTTCTCTTTTCAAACTTGAAATATCTACAATATTTTTAATTCCCTTGACAAAAACTGGCTCAGATTTTTTTTTTAGATTTAGATTTTTGATAAAATAAAATAAAAAAAACTCTGAACCAAAACTGTAAAATCAGAGTTTACACTGTTTCCCTTTGTTTGCGATGGGGACTGTATTGAAACAAAAATAAAATTCAGTCTGTGGATTTTCTCAAGTCCAGCTCACCTTGTGAAATATTAAAAATCATAAAGAGCTTGTCCGTGTCACTTTATAAGAGCTCAATGTCAATTTAAAGACCGAACTTTTCATGATGGAAATCACATCTGCCACATTTCACCCCCAAGAGTTAAACCTAAACCTTATGATGGTTTTAACTTAGACATAAATCATCATACGGACGTCTACGTTACCCTCATATGGACATGAACTCTGGTAAGGATGAATGGATCCCTAGGGAGGAGCTCCTGGCATGTCCAACTGGGAGGAGACCCCATGGAAGACCCAGGACACGCTGGAAAGACTATGACTCTCGGTTGTTCTGGGAACACCTTGGAGTCCTCCCAGAAGAGCTGGAAGAGGAGGCTGTGGAAAGAGATGTCAGCACCTCCATGCTCAAGCTGCTGCCCCCAAAACCTGAGTCCTAGATGGATGGATGGAAGGAAGGAAAGAAGGATGGATGTTTGATGGATGGATAGATGCTATACAACCACACGGTATAAAACTACCGGCGTTAAAATCATTTTTGATCAGCTTTTGTGAATTGGGTTGATTCCAAAAACTATTCAGTTCTAGATGTACCTCCAGTAATTCAATGAAATCAGTCTGGTGGTTCATGAGATATTTTGCCAACAGACAGACAACAGTTAATGTTTTAAGGTTAAATTCTTGTGTAATTTGTGGTTCACGGAGTGTGTGTTAGTGTTGGCGCTCACCTCAGTTATTTTGGCTGCGTTATGCTCATTCATGTTTCCTAACAACAGGTGGTTGTGGCAGCCATCTTGAATTGGGTTGACTAATAGTCAATTGTTTTCTGAAAGTTTCATTAAAATTCATCGACTCCTTCCCTTCTCAACATCAATAAACAATTAAAACTCTTGTATTTGTACATAATCGTTGGCCAGTGGAGCAAAGAATGTGTGCTAAAGGTCATTGTGCAGAAACACACCATCAGACGTCCACCACCAGCTTCACTCTCCTGAAGCCAATTAAAGCAAACGAGAACCGCCTGCGCTGCCTTGTCAGAAGCAGCAACAACAACAACAAAAATGAAGGCCAAGCGTTCAGGTTTTGTTTTGGCTGCGTTGGTTTCTCTGCCGCTGCTTGTTCTAAGATGTGACTCGACACGAGGTGCAGCGTTTCACACCACGGCCGGTGAAAACACACTGACTTGTCACGACGACTACATGTCTATCAGCATCCCTAAAGAACAGTTTTACAACCTGCCGTCCACCATCTATGTTGGAGGTAAGTCAGGACATTGAACAAAGACACCACAGAGCAGAGAAGTGTTTTTTTCTCTTTCTGTGTCTGTGTCCTCCAGATGACGGCAGAGGATATTACCAAGTTGCTGCTATCGCTGAGCGTTGCCTCTACTTCCTGAAGGAAACGCTCTCCTTTATTGTCCTAACCGTGGCCTCCACTGGGTGTTTTGTAAAGAGACAAGTGAGCGCCACAGTCTCTTTTGTTGTTGTTGTTGTTTGTGTCACAAAATTTGCTTCTTTTTTTTAAAATAAAACTGTTTTCAGTAGAAGTTCACGATGAGCCTTGTGGTGGTCATCGTGGCCCCTGCAGACGAGGGCCCGCCAAGGATCATCCAGTCAATACGGCTAATCTGTGGAAGGAGAGAAAAAGGTAAACACTGTTTGTTGCTAAATACATCTGTAGAATTTAATTTTATATTTATGGCTCATTGTGAAAAGGCAAAAAATGAAGAAATGTTTTGTGTTTGTGTGAAGTACCTCATGAATTACTGGAAGGATTTTAATGAAGTTTGCACAATGTAATCATTGGATGTACATCTAACTGAGGTGTCTTGTCTGTAAATTAGACTAACAAATTTCTCTGTTTGTTGGTTGGGAGTTGTTTTTTGTCAATTTACATACAGTGTTGTCTTCTGTCAGAGACCTCAAGGGAACCCCCTACTGTTGAGGTGTGATCTGTCAATTTACATGTATGTGTTACCTCAGCTTGAATTTTACATATGATGGTGCGTGGTTCTGTTATAAATCCAAACTTCTCACAGTTCATGGAATTGAGAAAGCCTCCTGGATGGGAGTCGAAACGTTTTCTGTTACAAATAAAGTCCAGTTGATCTTGTATTGAACGCCTTTTTGATTTATCATGTCCTGGACGACTGAGAATCTTCACCAGCAGATGTACATCTACAACTGATTAACCATTGGCGTGAACCTGATTCAAGAATTGGTGACACTAGAAAACACAGAAAATTGGCAACAAATTTAAAACCATCGAGCTAAAATTTAATGATGTTGCCGCTGAGAGACATCTATAGCAGATATTCTTGGTCTGTTGTGCATAATGTTTTCAAGGTTTGACCAAAACAACCGAAGCTTCTCAGTGTGAGATAATCTTACTATGTCTAACTTTGGTTCACTCTTTGCAGAGCCAAGCACGTTTAATTTTCCTGGAGAGTCGAGGCAGTATTTCTGCAACAAGAATGGGTTCGACATCACCATACCCTTGGTCCATCCTCAGAACATGCAGACATTCTGGGTCACCTCTGACCGAAACCCCCGCTGTTTCCCCCAACAACGATCCAAAGATGCTGTCGCTTTCAGCTTCCTATTCTCTGAATGTGGCACCCAGTTCAGGGTAAATGTAGACGAATGACCAACCAGTGTTCAACGCACTCTGTGGTACTTTGGTGGTGTAATAGTGAAGTGGGTCTAATTTACAGATTGCAGACGGGATCATCACTTACTGGATCAACATCAACGTTAAACCACCGTCCCTGAACGGAGTCATTTTTCGTCAAACTCCATTCCAGTAAGATAAATCAAACTATAATTTTATTTCTTGTGAAAATGTGTGCACACTTATTGATGAATTATTTTTGCTGCATGAAGCTGAAACTATAGCTGAAAAAAGAATTCATCGCTAAACTTCTACTGTGAGCTGAGTTTAAACAGCTGACATATATACGGTACTGTACTGGAAAAGAAAAGCAGAAGAAAAACTCATTCAACCATTATTTAGGCAAGTTAATCCCATTGAGCCTTGAGGACTCATTTACAAGAGAGACCTGGAAAACGGCTGAAATATGTAGAAAAAAGTTTCAAAAAAAGACAAAGAGGCGCTTAAGGAGCATAGAAAGTTGAAATTACCATATTTTTCGGAGTATAGGTCGCACCTTTTTATCTTTTTTTTCATGGCCTGCGACCTATACTCAGGTGTGATATATATGACTTTTTATAAAATAAGCTGATTTGTAATCATTTATTAACAAAAATTAAACTGAGACACACTCTTACAATAATGTCAGCTAACAAATGTATTTTTTAGGTGTTTATCCTGCTAAAATTATTCATTTCTTAAAGAAAAGTTCAGCTCAGACTAGGGGTGTAACGAGATCTCGTTGTACGAGATCTCGCGATATTAAACTCCCGCGATATCTCTCGTTGAGAGGTAACGTTGTCTCGCGAGTCGCTAATGCTAGCAGAGCCCCTAGCAAGTCAGCGTCACGGACAGCATGGCTTCGCCGGATGAAGTTGCTATAGAAGACGCCCCAACTACTGATGGAGGGTGCCGCAGACGCCTCTACATTGATGGAGGGTCCCGGCGCTGCCGACGCTGCCCCGGATGTAAAGACACACTTGTGTAAACACCGGTGTGACCGGTGTTGCCAGATAGAGTCCCACCCACCCAAAGCACTCTTTACCCGCAAAAGTCAGAAGGAAAATCGCGGTGAACCGCCCAATCTGGCAACACTGGTGACGGCTGCAGATTCAGTGCTGATGCGGAAATTTAGCGCACGCATTAGTTAATATTTATGTTCAATTTTTGGAAAGTCCTGCGTGAATATCTATTTTTTTTAAACAAAGTTGAACGTTCTAAGGTCTAAGGAGATTCAATCAGTAAAATGAAGACATCAGTTGAGTTTGTAATACATGTTAAAACAGAATAAAAGCCTTTTTGCGGCATAAAACCGATCTTTGAAGTTTTCTTGAACTAATATTAAAATCTCGTCTTGTTCTCGCAAACTCTGTAAGTTGTCTCGTCTCGTCTCGAGAGTTTTATGTATCGTTACACCCCTAGCTCAGACACATATTTGCTATAATTTTTTATCAAACAATTAATTGTTTTTAAGTGTTAATCTTCTTAAAAGCCTTGCTGTGCGCTCCTGTGGAAGAGACATTTGCAGCAGAGATAAACACGGTCCACATTTTGACGTAGATGCGACCTATACTCGGGTGCGACCTATATATGGATTTTTTCCAATTCTTTGGCAATAATTGGATGGTGCGACCTATTCTCGGGTGTGACCTATACTCCGAAAAATACGGTATTAAAAATAATCACGAAAGACACACATTTTCTGGGAAAACTGGTTATTATTAACAGAAAAATACATTAAAAAGCTGAATTTAGCAACAAAAGAAAACACTATAAGTGAAATTAACAGGAAAAAAGTTGAATAGAAAACAACTGAAATTAGCATAAAGAAGCTGAAATGAGCAGTGAATGTTGTAAAGAGCTCAAAGGCGTTGAAGGATGTGAAGAGAGCTCCATTCATTTTCACTGAGAAACGTGGCTGAAAAAGCTAAAAAAAAAAAAAAGTTACAATTGCACAAATACCAAGAGTCACAGCAGGAAGGTCCTGAATGACTTGAACATTTTGATTCATGACTTGTTGAAAGCTAACAAAAACTGAGAAACAAGTTACGTGCTGAAAAATGTACAGAATTCATTCAACCTTTATTTAGTCAGGTAAATCTTTTGAACCTCATGGGCTCATTTACGAAAGCGACCTGCTAAAACTAAAGAACAATGAACAGCAATGGTAGAATTTCCTTAAACAATAAACAATAAACAAACAAACAATAAACAATAGAAAACAAAAGAGAGAAAAAAAAAAAATATATATATATATATATTTTTTTTTAACAAAGTATCAAAAAACTAGCAAAACATTATAAGGTAGATGTATAAAATCAAAGACAGGAACAAATCTGCATTGGTTTTTGCCAGGATTCCAACAGATTCTGAAAACCATTTAGAGAAGTCAAGTTCGAGAGCTTCAGATCTTTTTGTAAGATATTCCATGAAGCAGGAGCAGAGTAGGAGAAGGCCCTTTTTCCAAGTTCAGTCCTCACTGACGGAACACTGCAGGTAATCATGTCCTGAGAGCGCACGCTGTAGCTGCACTCACGCAAAGACATGTAGGAGGAGATGTATGAGGGCAGCAGACCAAGAAGTGATTTGAAGATGAAAATGTACCAGTGGAAGAGTCTGCGTGAGGTTAATGATGTCCAGTTAACCAGTGAATACAGGGTGCAGTGGTGGGTACGATAATCACAACCAGTTATGAATCTTAGTGCACCATGATAGACAACATCCAACATCCGCAGGGTGCTTGTAGGAGCATTCATGTAGAGAATGTCACCGTAATCAATGGAGGGAAGGAAAGTCACAGATACAAGGCGTTTCCTAACATTCAGTGATAGACATGATCTGTTTCTGAAAAAGAAACCCAGTTTAACTTTCAGTTTCTTCACTAGGTTTTCCACGTGGAGTTTAAAAGAGAGATGTGAATCGATCAGGATACCCAGATATTTATAGGAATCAACAAACTCAATAGGGACACCATTTGAAGATAAAATCAGAGGAGGATCTGCTGGAACCGCCTTCCTATTTGAAAAAAACATCCCTTTTGTTTTATCAGCATTTAGGACAAGTTTGAGACGGAACAAATCTGACTGGATGATGTCAAAAGCGGATTGCAGTAACTGGAAAGCCTTAGCTACTGTTTTAGCTCGGCAATAAACAACTGTATCATCAGCATAGAAATGTAAGGATGCATCAGGGATGCAGTGACCTACATTAGCTATGTAGATTGTAAAGAGTGGGTCCTAAAACTGAGCCTTGTGGTACACCAATAATGTAATTTCACACTTTTCCCGTATGGGAAAGCTTGCCACCCTGGTTGTTTTCAAAATAATTAACTTTAGTTAACTTGGCTTCCATTCATCTTCTTCCTCCTATTTCTTATTTTTCATAAGCTTTAATCTGTCAAGTAATGTGCCAACAGTTAAGTTTAAACTGTCTGTTTGTTTTTAATTTGAATTCTTGTCATAGTAGTTAGAATCAGAGCTAATATCGATACCAATGTTTAATGTAATTTTGTGATAGTTTCAATAAAAGGTCTATTTTCTGGTAGACCAACATAAATTGAAGTCTAAGTGTGAAATTACATTTCTGGCTAATCACATCGTTAGATTTGTTGATTTAATCTGAAAAAGTTGAGACCCCGTTTAACTGATGGTAAGTTTGAAACAGTCTAAAACCTGCTCAAATCTATCATCTAATCTATAGGTAAGTCAGTAAACTGACCTCGTTTGTGTTTAATTACCCAAACGGCCTATAGATTCCTTTACAACATAGCTGGAAAAAGTACCGTTATGTTGAACACATTGCCTCCGATTGGAAAGATAGTTAGAAAACCAATCGATGGTGTGATCAGAGAAACCAATTTCTGAGAGCTTATGACACAGGATGTTATGATCCACAGTGTCAAAAGCTTTAGACAGGTCTAAGAAAAGTGCAGCACAATAGTCCTTAGCATCCAATGCTTCAACAACATCATTCAGAACCTTCAGAGAAGCAGTTGTTGTGCTGTGTTTTTTCCTGAAACCAGATTGATGGAGAGGTAAGATGTTAAATGAGTCCAGATAATTTTTGATCTGAGAGTTTATCAGTTTTTCTAGAACCTTGGCTAAGATGCAGAGTTTAGAGATACAGAAGAGGTACAGAAGTTAAACGGATCTGAATAATGAGAATGTTTCTGAACTATTCACACAATGAATCATTTGAGTAACATCTGGAACTTGGATATAATTATTCCAAGGTTTGTTTCTTGTGTTTTCAGGCTGACTGTGCAGTGCAGCTTCGCACTGACTCAAAGAGCTCGTCTGGACTTGACAGTTGAACAAACCAAATCTGATTTCCTGTCCACACTGAAGAACAAAGGGACACTGAGGACTGAGATGAGGTTTGCCAAAGGTCAGGACTTCTCTTTGTCCATGAGGAAAGGATGTCGAGGGGGAAGTGGCAGTAATGTATTAGCCTGGGTCTGTCTGTGTGTGCTTATCTGTTAGCAAAATATCCCAGGAACATGCTGGGCAAACTAAAATGAAACTCAGAGTAATCATTAGGTGTACGTCTAGTGGTGTAGTCTACATTTTTTAATGGTTACACTGTGTCTACAGCTGAATAACTTTTGTAGTCAACCAGTTCAGGAAGATTGCTGCAGCTGACTGACCTTAGAAAACACAACAATGTCAATGATCCAGTCAGATTTATAGATACTGAGCTAATATTTCAAGGATTCAAGGTTCTTTATTTGTCGTACACACCACATGTGGTACATATGGCGGAACAAAATTGTGTACACATGGTCCCAGTTACATCCAACAAAAGTATTAAAATGTAAAAGAAAAACAGAAACAAGATCTAAGATATGAACTAAGGAAAATGTTAACTAAAAATACACTAAGCACTAGAAGCATAAAAACCATACGCCGAACAGCAGCACGAACATGAGTCTGTGTGAGCAGATGAGCATGAATGAACACAGCAACATGAAACAGGTCAGCAGCAACACGGAACAGGTCAGCAGCAACACGGAACAGGTCAGCAGCAACACGGAACAGATCAGCAGCAACACGGAACAGGTCAGCAGGAACACGGAACAGTCAGATCATCAGCAGCAACATGATGTGATACTTCAGTGATTATTTTGGTTAGATATTCATGAGTCTAACAGCCTCAAGGCAGAAGCTGTTCCTCAGTCTAGTGGTTAATGCTCCTTAACCTCCTTCCTGAGGGGAGCAAGGCAAAAAGTGTGTGTGCTGGGTGAGTGGGGTCCTTCATGATGCAGGTGGTCCTCTTCCTGCATCTGGAGGTGTAGATGTCTGTGATGGTGGGGAGACTGACTCCAACAGACTTCTGTGCAGCCTTCACCACTCTCTGCAAAACTTTTCTTTCTGCAGCTGTGCAGCCTCCATGCCACACGTTGATGCTGGAGCACAGGATGCTCTCCACTGCACACCTGTAGAAGGAGGTGAGGACTGAGCTTCTCAGTCCATCTTCTTTCAGCCATCTGAGAAAGTAGAGTCTCTGATGAGCTTTCTTGATCAGGCTGGTGGACACCCAAATACTTGTAGCTGGAAAGCACTTCCATCGCAGCTCCTCCTATGTTTGGGGGCGGGGATATGTGTGTTTGTTCCTTCTGAAGTCCACGACCATCTCCTTTGTCTTCTTCATATTGATGTTTTGATGATTGATTGATTTGGTGAGGTGGTAGTTGAGCATCATCCCCAACCCATACTCTGAGCACTACAACTTTGCCATTACGCTCTCAAAGTAATCGCTGAATGTACATCTACAACCCATTAATATTTGGGGTTGACCCAATTCAACATGGCCACCACAGCTAATTGACCTTTGCCAACACAAAGGTGGCTCTAGCTTGAGCAATTAAAAAGTGATTTAACAAAAATTTGGTGTGGTAGTAGCTGAGAGTGATGCTCAGCACATTTTCTGAGCTCTAACATCTCATGAGATCTTGCGAGGGACGTTAAACCTTTAACTGTACACTCGGTTCTCGTTGGATCAGCAGAATATCTAACAATCACAGTCATTTTCCCTCATTTTCATGGGGGCTGGTTCCTTCAACATGTTCATGTTTTTCTCCCCAACAGATTCCTCCTACAGATCCTTTTATTCTTCTAGCAGCCCTCCAGCAGCGATGGTGCTCGGCCAGCCGGCGTTTGTGGAGGTGTTCGTAGTCAAACACCAAAACAAAGACTTGACCCTGCTGCTCGAGGACTGCTGGGCCACACCGACCGAGGACCCTCATGACCCACACACCTGGGACCTGATTGTTAAAGGGTGAAACCCTTTAAACTCAACGTTGTTGTCATTGTGATCGTGAAGTACATTTAGATAAGACTCAAAACTGGAGTTGTTCTGCATCCGATCAAGGTGTCCGTTCACCGGTGACAACCAGAGAACTGTTCTGCTGCCCGTCTCCAGTACGGAAACATCAAACCCCGCCCTTCACAAATGGTTTGTTGTTAAGCTCTTCTCCTTTGTGAAGTCTCCAACATCTGAACACCAGGTGAGTCAAAGGAACTGGAGAAAACTGATGTTTTCTTGAAGTCTTTCTAAACTCCACCTGTTCTCCTCCAGGTCTATTTCCACTGTAACGTAGAGATCTGTAAGGGACCAGGCTGCTTCCATCACTGCAGCGATGGTGAGGAACGGTTCAGACACGTTTAATCGGATCATTGAAGCACTTCTACAACAGGTTAACTCTTAAAGTTGACCACAGTTGAAACGTGCACGACAGTCCGCTAACCTTAGAAACCCAAACTGTCTCTAACTCTCAGTTTTACAGATACTGAGCTATAATTTGATTTTGTAATACCCTCATCCTTGACCCTTGCGTGCAGAGCTAACACAGTACGCAAGATCTTGCACTATTGGGGCAGCTGTGGCTGAGTAGTTAGAGCAGTCGTCCTCCAGGGGGAGAGTTGGTGGCTCAATTCCACCTGCAGCCACATGTTGAAGTGTCCCTGGGCAAGACACTGAACCTTATTGCCTCTGATGTGTGTCCTATTGGTGTATGAATGTGACAGTGACAAAGCACTGATGTGTGACAAAGCACTGATTATTCTTTGTATAGATGTAGTAGAGTGCTGTATGAATGGGTGAATGAGGACACGGATTGTAAAGTGCTTTGAGTATCTTGATAAGATGGTAAATGAGCTGTACTTATATAGCACCTTTCTATTTTTGTGACGTGATTACATTATTTTCAAGATTTGACCGAAACACAAGAAGATTTTAGTTTCAAACACTTGTATGAAAGGTGGAGAGTGGTATGCACCTCAATTTTTTGTCTTCAGAATGTGCCTCAGGGTCATATGTTTTGAGCAACACAAACAAAACTGTTCTCGTCATCCCTGCCTTTCACACAGACTCATGTTCGTGCTGCTGTTTGACATAATTATGCTATTTGTGCTTAGTGCATCATTTAGTTTATGTTTTTCTTAGTTCATATCTTAGATCTTATTACTGTTGGATGTACCCTGCGTACATAATCTTGTTCCACCACATGTACCATACGAGATGTGAATGACAAATACATCTCTCTGATTTTGACCTTTCAGAGAAGCCTAAACAAAGAAGAATCCCACCCAGAACGGGTCAAAGGATTTTATCCAGCACCGTCTCAAGTGGACCAGTTCTTTATCAGTGGTGAATGCAAAGAACAACTAGTTCCCATTTTGGGATGATAGAAATGACTTGGTACAGTTATTTAAAACTTAAATTAAACCTGGTACCAAGAAAGCATACTTTTGAAATTATTTAGCAGTTATTAATGTTTTTATTTTTTATTTTTGGTCAGTTAACTCTCAACATTGATAATATTAATTTATATGTATACTTTTTTTAAGGGAGCTGTGCTCAAGCTTGCTCAGATATGTATGTAAATAAAGAACTTTAAAAAAGTGTTCCTTTATTGAGTAAATTTGAATTTGTATGGCACATATAAAAGGTAAAGCTTGCAGTTCATGACTTTAAAGTTTGACATTAAATATGATCTTATACACATTTATGAGTGGTTCTAAAAAAAGGTTTAATAAAATCTTTTTTGATTTTAAGTTTATAGTTTTTGTTTATTCCTTTTATTTACAAAGACTTTTAATTTGACAGGTCGACTTGTGTCACGTGATCGCAAGCGGACCAATAGTAGTAGAGAATGATTGTGTGTGCGGAAGTGTGTCAGGCAGTCGTATTTTGAACGATTGGTGAACATTTTGTAAAGTTTAATACCTCCTGTGACTGTTAATGGACTGTAACTTGTATTTTGTACGGTTTTAATTCGTATTTTTGAGGTTGTATCAACTTCTCTGTCTGGTTTGGTTTTGTAAAGTGCTCCGTTATGTCCAAAAAAGCGCGTGGGAAACTAAACGACAGCGAGTCCAAACAGCTGCCGATCTATCGGCACAAACACAAACTGGTCCAGGCGGTGAAAGACAGCCCTTTCCTGCTGGTCACCGGCGAGACGGGAAGCGGGAAAACCACACAGCTTCCACAGTACCTGTATGACGCAGGTGAGCCGTCACTTTATTACCAGTTACCCGGAGAGGAAGAACAATTATGCTGTCAGAGGTGGTCCTGGTCCTGCAGGGCCACCATCCTGCATGATGGTTCTGCTTCAACACGGTGATGAACAGGCTTCTGCAGAACTTGAAGAGCAGGGGAAACTTGCAGGATGGTGGCTCTCGAGGGCAGTGGCGGAGCTAGACTTTTATTGCTGGGGGGGCCAAGGCTATCGGTAAGGGGTCCACTTACAGTGGTAAAAATGGACTTGTCCCAACTTTTTTGGGATTTGTTGATGCTATGAAATTTTGAAACTTATTTGTTCCTTAAAATGATACATTCTCTCAGTTTAAACTTTTGATCTGTGATCTAAATATTTTTAAGTTTCGAAATCAAGTCTTTTTCTAAACGGCTTTAGTGTTTTGACGTTGTCCACACTCATAAAACACACAATGAAGTACAAAAAAAAACCTTAAATGGTACATATCGCCCCCTGCTGCTTTGAGCATGTAACGGTCACAAGTGTCACAACCCATTGTGGTACATAGTGCCACCTACTGTGCAGGAATGACCGCGTGTCGTGACATGTCAATCATACCATACCATTTTATTTATAGTAGGGGTGCACCGATTTCAATTTTCTGGCCGATCACCGATTTTTAGAAAGTCTGACCTGCCGATTCCGATTTTGGCCGATACCGATTTTCAGGTGTTAAAAGGTCAAAATGCACCCTAAATTTTCATGATTTTCCGACCTTTGCAGAGGCAGATGCGATTGGTGGATAAAATCGGCTTCTCATTTAAAGATCGGCCGATCACCGATCTCCCCAAATTAAGGAAATCAGGCCCGATCGATCGGCCGGCCGATTTATCGGTGCATCCCTAATTTATAGAGCACTTAAAGTCAAGTCATCTTAAAACAGTGACAAGGCCAACCAAAGTGCTGTCCAAACAAAAAGGCAACACACACAATGAAGTACAATATAAAAAAAAAAATTCTGGGGGGGCCAATCGGAGTGCCCCCCCGGCCCCCCCTCTGGCGGCGCCACTGCTCGAGGGCCAGTATCCTCTAGGTATTTGCTGAATAAATTGTGTTTGTGTAAGAAACAACAGTGATTGTGGTTGTGCTTCATTTGTCTGGACAGGTTTTTGTAAAAATGGTAAAGTCGGTGTCACCCAGCCCCGCCGGGTGGCTGCCATCACGGTGGCCCAGAGGGTGGCTCAGGAGATGAAGTGCATTCTGGGAAAGGAGGTTGGATACCAAGTACGCTTTGATGACTGCACGTCACAGGTGAGGAGCAAATAATGACTCTTTCAGAAAATAAAATCGTATTTGATGTAGGTGAGTGCTGACATGCGGCCCGTCTGAACCAGGACACGGCGGTGAAGTACATGACGGACGGCTGTTTGCTCCGAGAAATCCTGGCAGATCCTGTTCTTTCTCAGTACAGCGTTATCGTACTGGATGAAGTCCACGAACGCAGCCTTAATACAGTAAGTTGAGCGTTACTGCGTTGTACTGTCCTGCTATCTGTTTGTCCCTTTAGGGGCCACGCAGCTCACCGTACCCCAGCATCCTCTGTAAAGCAACCCCTGCATATCCTGCACCACCATGAAACATGGTTTTCAAGAAGAAGCTGTCAGTTTACCAGTTTGTGTTCCTACCTTCACCTGGGGTCATGAACTCTGGGTAGTGACAGAAAGAATCGGTTCATGGATCATGGCGGCCTGAACGAGTTTACGTCTCAGTTCTCTGTCCCCGCCCTCCTCTGCGCACGTCAAATGAGTGTTTTTATCTCGTTGCAGGACATTCTTCTGGGTTTGCTGAAGAACACCTTCTCCCACCCCTCTAAAGCCGCTAAGGGCCGAGCGTTCCCTCTCAAGGTGGTGGTGATGTCTGCCACTTTGGAAACCGAAAAACTTTCAGCTTTTCTCAGAAACTGTCCCGTCTTTACAATTCCCGGGAGGGTATTTCCTGTAACGTGCACGTTTGGCTCGGCTGTAGGACCAAAGGATGTGGAGAGCACGTTTTACGTCAAGGAGGTACTGTTCAGGTTTATTTCAGTGCTTTTGAACTCGAGGCTCATATTTATTTGTATTTTATACGTTTGTCTTGCAGGCAGTAAAAGTGGCTCTGGATGTGCACACCAGTGAAATGTCTGGAGATATTCTCGTGTTTTTGACAGGCGAGTGCGATTGTCGTTATCAAGATCACAGTAGGAGCTGAAATGTGAACATTAATTAATTTAATTTGTTCCTGTTTGACAGGCCAGACAGAGATTGAGCGTGCGTGTGACTCGATGTTTGAAAAAGCTGAGAACATCGACTATCGCTACGATGTGCAAGACCCAACAGTGGAGGGCCTTCTCATTTTACCCCTTTATGGATCCATGCCCACTGGTAAAGCCAACAACAACCCTCTTTATTTATTTTTTGATCCATTTTAAAATCTTGTCTCTTTCCAGATCAGCAGAGGCAGATCTTTCAGCCCCCGCCTCCAGGAATAAGGAAGTGCGTTGTAGCCACAAACATAGCAGCAACATCTTTAACCATCAATGGCATCAAGTGAGTGAGACCTGCGGTGCTGCTGGCTCACCACCAAACTCTGTTTTTCACATGTTGACACAATTCCTCGGGGTTTTATGAGAAATGTGTGAGAAGTTTGTTATAAAAGAAGAAAACGACAGAAATGTGTGGCTCGACTCCTCCCCCCTGTTTCACAAATGACCTGAAACTTCTCCAGTCTTTCTGAACTGAGGTTCTGGAGAAAAGTCATGATATATAATATCAATATAATATATATCAATATATAATAATAAGTATGAAACTTCAATATATTTTCAAGTAAAATTTGTGGAAAATGTAAAAAATATACAGAACAAGAGAATTTTTGACCAGAAAATATATATTTTTTCAAATATCATAGTTAAAGGAGACACTTTGTGCACTTTGTAGCACTTTGAGATTTTCATTAATGAAAAGTGCGTTCTAAATTAAATTCATTACAGTATTATTATTATTATTATTATTATTATAAAGGCTGGAGGTTCTGAGAACAGGCTGTGAGTCAAAGAGAGCGCAAAATAAAAAACTATAAATAGAAAACAATGAAAGACATTTGCATACCAGGTTGTGGAGAAGTATGGATGAGGATTTGAAAAGATGCAAAATATAAAGTAGTAAAAGGCATTATGAGGACAAAGCTCAAATGTTCAATATATCTCTTGGTTTGATGAACTGCGGGTGAAGCAGTTGGTAGAGCTACCGCCTCTCAGCAAGAAGGTTGCTGGATCAAATCCCAGCCGGGTGCTTTTCTGGGTGGAGTTTGCATGTTCTCTCCGACTCCGTGCATGTGTGGGTTTTCTCCGGGTACTCCAGTTTCCTCCCACAGACCAAAAACATGCATGATAGACTGATTTGTAACTAAATTGTCCCTAGATGTGAGTGAGGGAGTGAATGGTTGTTTGTCTCTGTGTCCCTGTGATGGACTGGATACCTGTCCAGGGTGTCCCCTGCATCCTGCACAGGGATAGCTGGACATGGGCACCAGTGACTCGAAAAGGAAGAAGTGGGGAAAAGAAAATGGATGTATGGATTTGTTGAACTCTCTGCCAGTTCTCTAATAAAGTTAAGTCAGGTCCTCTGGACGGATTATTTTTGTTGAAATGTTTCGTCTTTCATCCCAAAGACTTGGTCAGTCTGAGGAGCTGCAATAAACTCTTGTCTTATAAATAGCACTTTCTCATAGTGGATCAACCAGTTGGTGCTCAGGTGGTGTCTGTAGTCCGCCCTCTCCCCCACCGCCTGCCCAAACTCGAACTAGCTCGAGGCGGTCCTGGTCAAAGTGGTTCAAAAAATCCTCATTCATGCTCAATAATCCAGGTGGAAAAGTCTAACACAGTTAAGTCAGGTCCTCTGGACGGATTCTCTTTGTTGACAAAAAGATCAAGCTCATGAAACATGACGTCCTGATTTGTTCTCTTGTAGGTACATCGTGGACAGCGGCTTTGTGAAGCAGCTCAATCACAACTCGAGGGTGGGCATGGATGTGCTGGAGGTCGTGCCCATTTCAAAGTGCGTCTCAGAAACAGCCGCTCGCCGAGCGAAGCGTGGCAGCTCACAAACCGGATTGTTTTTCTGTCCAACAGGAGCGAG
>JBBPBX010008193.1:22669-41843 GCA_038048925.1 Garcialebias charrua | reverse complement strand
CTCAGTATAACTCCTCCCCCACTTGAATGACTTGTAACAAAAACATTTAGGTTCACCTCATTCTCTGTTTAATTCCAATCCAAGTCAACACTTGTCTCTCAAACGACTGTTCAACTCCCTCAGTGACGAGGGACGTTGTTCTCTTTTAGTCGTTTGTCTTATTATTATTCACCCTCATCGTCCGTCTGTCCGTCCACTTGCTTTCTTCACCAACATCTCTTTTCTGTGTCGCAGGGAGCTGGTGCTCATCTCCAGCAGTCACTGAGTGAGAACGAACTAAACGTAACTAATGACATGAGAAAGACTTGGGTTTAAAATACTTTACTTGTGTTTGAAATACTTTACTTGTGTTTGAAAGACTTTACTTGTGTTTGAAAGACTTTTCTTGTGTTTGAAAGACTTTTCTTGTGTTTGAAATACTTTATTTTTGTTTGAAAGACTTTACTTGTGTTTGAAAAACTTTACTTGTGTTTGAAAAACTTTACTTGTGTTTGAAAGACTTTACTTGTGTTTGAAAGACTTTACTTGTGTTTGAAAGACTTTACTTGTGTTTGAAATATTTTACTACTTGTGTTTAGAATACTTGTGTTTAAAATACTTTCCTTGTGTTTGAAAGACTACTTGTGTTTGAAAGACTTTACTACTTGTGTTTGAAATAATTTACTACTTGTGTTTGAAATAATTTACTACTTGTGATTGAAAGACTTTACTACTTGTGTTTGAAAGACTTTACTTGTGTTTGAAAGACTTTACTTGTGTTTGAAAGACTTTACTTGTGTTTGAAAAACTTTACTACTTGTGTTTGAAAGACTACTTGTGTTTGAAAGTCTTTACTTGTGTTTAAAAGACTTTCCTACATGTGTTTGAAAGACTTTACTACTTGTGTTTGAAAGACTTTATTTGTGTTTGAAAGACTTTACTTGTGTTTGAAAGACTTTACTTGTGTTTGAAAGACTTTACTTGTGTTTGAAAGACTTTACTTGTTTGAAAGACTTTACTTGTGTTTGAAATAATTTACTACTTGTGATTGAAATACTTTACTACTTGTGATTGAAAGACTACTACTTGTGATTGAAAGACTTTACTACTTGTGATTGAAAGACTTTACTACTTGTGTTTGAAAGACTTTACTTGTGTTTGAAAGACTTTACTTGTGTTTGAAAGACTTTACTTGTGTTTGAAAGACTTTACTTGTGTTTGAAAGATTTTACTACTTGTGTTTGAAAGAATTTACTACTTGTGATTGAAAGACTTTACTACTTGTGTTTGAAAGACTTTACTACTTGTGTTTGAAAGACTTTACTTGTGTTTGAAAGACTTTACTAGTGTTTGAAAGACTTTACTTGTGTTTGAAATATTTTACTACTTGTGTTTGAAAGACTTTACTACTTGTGTTTGAAAGACTTTACTACTTGTGTTTGAAAGACTTTACTACTTGTGTTTAAAATACTTTACTTGTGTTTGAAAGAATTTACTACTTGTGATTGAAAGACTTTACTACTTGTGATTGAAAGACTTTACTACTTGTGTTTGAAAGTCTTTACTTGTGTTTGAAAGACTTTCCTACTTGTGTTTGAAAGACTTTACTACATGTGTTTGAAAGACTTTACTTGTGTTTGAAAGACTTTACTACTTGTGTTTGAAAGACTTTACTACTTGTGTTTGAAAGACTTTACTTGTGTTTGAAAGACTTTACTTGTGTTTGAAAGACTTTACTTGTGTTTGAAAGACTTTACTTGTGTTTGAAAGACTTTACTACTTGTGTTTGAAAGAATTTACTACTTGTGATTGAAAGACTTTACTACTTGTGTTTGAAAGACTTTACTTGTGTTTGAAAGACTTTACTTGTGTTTGAAAGACTTTACTTGTGTTTGAAAGACTTTACTTGTGTTTGAAAGACTTTACTACTTGTGTTTGAAAGACTTTACTACTTGTGTTTGAAAGACTTTACTACTTGTGTTTGAAAGACTTTACTACTTGTGTTTGAAAGACTTTAATACTTGTGTTTGAAAGACTTTAATACTTGTGTTTGAAAGACTTTTCTTGTGTTTGAAAGACTTTTCTTGTGTTTGAAATACTTTATTTTTGTTTGAAAGACTTTACTTGTGTTTGAAAAACTTTACTTGTGTTTGAAAAACTTTACTTGTGTTTGAAAGACTTTACTTGTGTTTGAAAGACTTTACTTGTGTTTGAAAGACTTTACTTGTGTTTGAAATATTTTACTACTTGTGTTTAGAATACTTGTGTTTAAAATACTTTACTTGTGTTTGAAAGACTACTTGTGTTTGAAAGACTTTACTACTTGTGTTTGAAATAATTTACTACTTGTGATTGAAAGACTTTACTACTTGTGTTTGAAAGACTTTACTTGTGTTTGAAAGACTTTACTTGTGTTTGAAAGACTTTACTTGTGTTTGAAAAACTTTACTACTTGTGTTTGAAAGACTACTTGTGTTTGAAAGTCTTTACTTGTGTTTAAAAGACTTTCCTACATGTGTTTGAAAGACTTTACTACTTGTGTTTGAAAGACTTTACTTGTGTTTGAAAGACTTTACTTGTGTTTGAAAGACTTTACTTATGTTTGAAAGACTTTACTTGTGTTTGAAAGACTTTACTTGTTTGAAAGACTTTACTTGTGTTTGAAATAATTTACTACTTGTGATTGAAATACTTTACTACTTGTGATTGAAAGACTACTACTTGTGATTGAAAGACTTTACTACTTGTGATTGAAATACTTTACTACTTGTGTTTGAAAGACTTTACTTGTGTTTGAAAGACTTTCCTACTTGTGTTTGAAAGACTTTACTTGTGTTTGAAAGACTTTACTTGTGTTTGAAAGACTTTACTTGTGTTTGAAAGACTTTACTTGTGTTTGAAAGATTTTACTACTTGTGTTTGAAAGAATTTACTACTTGTGATTGAAAGACTTTACTACTTGTGTTTGAAAGACTTTACTACTTGTGTTTGAAAGACTTTACTTGTGTTTGAAAGACTTTACTAGTGTTTGAAAGACTTTACTTGTGTTTGAAATATTTTACTACTTGTGTTTGAAAGACTTTACTACTTGTGTTTGAAAGACTTTACTACTTGTGTTTGAAAGACTTTACTACTTGTGTTTAAAATACTTTACTTGTGTTTGAAAGAATTTACTACTTGTGATTGAAAGACTTTACTACTTGTGATTGAAAGACTTTACTACTTGTGTTTGAAAGTCTTTACTTGTGTTTGAAAGACTTTCCTACTTGTGTTTGAAAGACTTTACTACATGTGTTTGAAAGACTTTACTTGTGTTTGAAAGACTTTACTACTTGTGTTTGAAAGACTTTACTTGTGTTTGAAAGACTTTACTTGTGTTTGAAAGACTTTACTTGTGTTTGAAAGACTTTACTTGTGTTTGAAAGACTTTACTTGTGTTTGAAAGACTTTACTACTTGTGTTTGAAAGAATTTACTACTTGTGATTGAAAGACTTTACTACTTGTGTTTGAAAGACTTTACTTGTGTTTGAAAGACTTTACTTGTGTTTGAAAGACTTTACTTGTGTTTGAAAGACTTTACTACTTGTGTTTGAAAGACTTTACTACTTGTGTTTGAAAGACTTTACTACTTGTGTTTGAAAGACTTTACTACTTGTGTTTGAAAGACTTTAATACTTGTGTTTAAAATACTTTACTTGAGTTTGAAAGACTTTACTTGTGTTTGAAAGACTTTACTTGTGTTTGAAAGACTTTACTTGTGTTTGAAAGACTTTACTACTTGTGTTTGAAAGACTTTACTTGTTTGAAAGACTTTACTTGTGTTTGAAATAATTTACTACTCGTGTTTTAAAGACTTAACTCATGTTTTAAAGACTTTACTTGTGTTTAAAAGACTTTACTCGTGTTTTAAAGACTTTACTTGTGTTTTAAAGACTTTACTACTTGTGTTTGAAAGACTTTACTACTTGTGTTTGAAAGACTTTACTACTTGTGTTTGAAAGACTTTAATACTTGTGTTTAAAATACTTTACTTGAGTTTGAAAGACTTTACTTGTGTTTGAAAGACTTTACTTGTGTTTGAAAGACTTTACTTGTGTTTGAAAGACTTTACTTGTGTTTGAAAGACTTTACTTGTGTTTGAAAGACTTTACTTGTGTTTGAAAGACTTTACTACTTGTGTTTGAAAGACTTTACTTGTGTTTGAAAGACTTTACTTGTGTTTGAAAGACTTTACTTGTATTTGAAAGACTTTACTTGTTTGAAAGACTTTACTTGTGTTTGAAATAATTTACTACTTGTGATTGAAAGACTTTACTACTTGTGATTGAAAGACTTTACTACTTGTGATTGAAAGACTTTACTACTTGTGTTTGAAAGACTTTACTTGTGTTTGAAAGACTTTCCTACTTGTGTTTGAAAGACTTTACTTGTGTTTGAAAGACTTTACTTGTGTTTGAAAGACTTTACTTGTGTTTGAAAGACTTTACTTGTGTTTGAAAGACTTTACTACTTGTGTTTGAAAGACTTTACTTGTGTTTGAAAGACTTTACTTGTGTTTGAAAGACTTTACTTGTGTTTGAAAGACTTTACTTGTGTTTGAAAGACTTTACTTGTGTTTGAAAGACTTTACTTGTGTTTGAAAGACTTTACTACTTGTGTTTGAAAGAATTTACTACTTGTGATTGAAAGACTTTACTACTTGTGTTTGAAAGACTTTACTTGTGTTTGAAAGACTTTACTTGTGTTTGAAAGACTTTACTACTTGTGTTTGAAAGACTTTACTACTTGTGTTTGAAAGACTTTACTACTTGTGTTTGAAAGACTTTAATACTTGTGTTTGAAAGACTTTAATACTTGTGTTTGAAAGACTTTTCTTGTGTTTGAAAGACTTTTCTTATGTTTGAAATACTTTATTTTTGTTTGAAAGACTTTACTTGTGTTTGAAAAACTTTACTTGTGTTTGAAAAACTTTACTTGTGTTTGAAAGACTTTACTTGTGTTTGAAAGACTTTACTTGTGTTTGAAAGACTTTACTTGTGTTTGAAAGACTTTACTTGTGTTTGAAAGACTTTACTTGTGTTTGAAAGACTTTACTTGTGTTTGAAAGACTTTACTTGTGTTTGAAAGACTTTCCTACTTGTGTTTGAAAGACTTTACTTGTGTTTGAAAGACTTTACTTGTGTTTGAAAGACTTTACTTGTGTTTGAAAGACTTTACTTGTGTTTGAAAGATTTTACTACTTGTGTTTGAAAGAATTTACTACTTGTGATTGAAAGACTTTACTACTTGTGTTTGAAAGACTTTACTACTTGTGTTTGAAAGACTTTACTTGTGTTTGAAAGACTTTACTAGTGTTTGAAAGACTTTACTTGTGTTTGAAATATTTTACTACTTGTGTTTGAAAGACTTTACTACTTGTGTTTGAAAGACTTTACTACTTGTGTTTGAAAGACTTTACTACTTGTGTTTGAAAGACTTTACTACTTGTGTTTGAAAGACTTTACTACTTGTGTTTGAAAGACTTTAATACTTGTGTTTGAAAGACTTTTACTTGTGTTTGAAAGACTTTTACTTGTGTTTGAAAGACTTTACTTGTGTTTGAAAGACTTTACTTGTGTTTGAAAGACTTTACTTGTGTTTGAAAGACTTTACTTGTGTTTGAAAGACTTTACTTGTGTTTGAAAGACTTTACTTGTGTTTGAAAGACTTTACTTGTGTTTGAAAGACTTTACTTGTGTTTGAAAGACTTTACTTGTGTTTGAAAGACTTTACTTGTGTTTGAAAGACTTTACTTGTGTTTGAAAGATTTTACTACTTGTGTTTGAAAGAATTTACTACTTGTGATTGAAAGACTTTACTACTTGTGTTTGAAAGACTTTACTACTTGTGTTTGAAAGACTTTACTTGTGTTTGAAAGACTTTACTAGTGTTTGAAAGACTTTACTTGTGTTTGAAATATTTTACTACTTGTGTTTGAAAGACTTTACTACTTGTGTTTGAAAGACTTTACTACTTGTGTTTGAAAGACTTTACTACTTGTGTTTGAAAGACTTTACTACTTGTGTTTAAAATACTTTACTTGTGTTTGAAAGAATTTACTACTTGTGATTGAAAGACTTTACTACTTGTGATTGAAAGACTTTACTACTTGTGTTTGAAAGTCTTTACTTGTGTTTGAAAGACTTTCCTACTTGTGTTTGAAAGACTTTACTACATGTGTTTGAAAGACTTTACTTGTGTTTGAAAGACTTTACTACTTGTGTTTGAAAGACTTTACTTGTGTTTGAAAGACTTTACTTGTGTTTGAAAGACTTTACTTGTGTTTGAAAGACTTTACTTGTGTTTGAAAGACTTTACTACTTGTGTTTGAAAGAATTTACTACTTGTGATTGAAAGACTTTACTACTTGTGTTTGAAAGACTTTACTTGTGTTTGAAAGACTTTACTTGTGTTTGAAAGACTTTACTTGTGTTTGAAAGACTTTACTTGTGTTTGAAAGACTTTACTACTTGTGTTTGAAAGACTTTACTTGTTTGAAAGACTTTACTTGTGTTTGAAATAATTTACTACTCGTGTTTTAAAGACTTAACTCATGTTTTAAAGACTTTACTTGTGTTTAAAAGACTTTACTCGTGTTTTAAAGACTTTACTTGTGTTTTAAAGACTTTACTACTTGTGTTTGAAAGACTTTACTACTTGTGTTTGAAAGACTTTACTACTTGTGTTTGAAAGACTTTAATACTTGTGTTTAAAATACTTTACTTGAGTTTGAAAGACTTTACTTGTGTTTGAAAGACTTTACTTGTGTTTGAAAGACTTTACTTGTGTTTGAAAGACTTTACTTGTGTTTGAAAGACTTTACTTGTGTTTGAAAGACTTTACTTGTGTTTGAAAGACTTTACTACTTGTGTTTGAAAGACTACTTGTGTTTGAAAGTCTTTACTTGTGTTTAAAAGACTTTCCTACATGTGTTTGAAAGACTTTACTACTTGTGTTTGAAAGACTTTACTTGTGTTTGAAAGACTTTACTTGTGTTTGAAAGACTTTACTTGTATTTGAAAGACTTTACTTGTTTGAAAGACTTTACTTGTGTTTGAAATAATTTACTACTTGTGATTGAAAGACTTTACTACTTGTGATTGAAAGACTTTACTACTTGTGATTGAAAGACTTTACTACTTGTGTTTGAAAGACTTTACTTGTGTTTGAAAGACTTTCCTACTTGTGTTTGAAAGACTTTACTTGTGTTTGAAAGACTTTACTTGTGTTTGAAAGACTTTACTTGTGTTTGAAAGACTTTACTTGTGTTTGAAAGACTTTACTACTTGTGTTTGAAAGACTTTACTACTTGTGTTTGAAAGACTTTACTACTTGTGTTTGAAAGACTTTACTACTTGTGTTTGAAAGACTTTACTACTTGTGTTTGAAAGTCTTTACTTGTGTTTGAAAGACTTTACTTGTGTTTGAAAGACTTTACTTGTGTTTGAAATACTTTACTACTGTGTTTGAAAGACTTTACTTGTGTTTGAAAGACTTTACTACTTGTGTTTGAAAGTCTTTACTTGTGTTTGAAAGACTTTACTTGTGTTTGAAAGACTTTCCTACTTGTGTTTGAAAGACTTTACTTGTGTTTGAAAGACTTTACTTGTGTTTGAAAGACTTTACTACTTGTGTTTGAAAGACTTTACTTGTTTGAAAGACTTTACTTGTGTTTGAAATACTTTACTTGTGTTTTAAAGACTTTACTTGTGTTTGAAAGACTTTACTTGTGTTTGAAAGACTTTACTTGTTTGAAAGACTTTACTTGTATTTGAAATAATTTACTACTTGTGATTGAAAGACTTTACTACTTGTGTTTGAAAGACTTTACTACTTGTGATTGAAAGACTTTACTACTTGTGATTGAAAGACTTTACTACTTGTGATTGAAAGACTTTACTACTTGTGTTTGAAAGACTTTACTTGTGTTTGAAAGACTTTCCTACTTGTGTTTGAAATACTTTACTTGTGTTTGAAAGACTTTACTTGTGTTTGAAAGACTTTACTTGTGTTTGAAAGACTTTACTTGTGTTTGAAAGACTTTACTACTTGTGTTTGAAAGAATTTACTACTTGTGATTGAAAGACTTTACTACTTGTGTTTGAAAGACTTTACTACTTGTGTTTGAAAGACTTTACTTGTGTTTGAAAGACTTTACTTGTGTTTGAAAGACTTTACTAGTGTTTGAAAGACTTTACTTGTGTTTGAAATATTTTACTACTTGTGTTTGAAAGACTTTACTACTTGTGTTTGAAAGACTTTACTACTTGTGTTTGAAAGACTTTACTCCTTGTGTTTGAAATACTTTACTACTTGTGTTTAAAATACTTTACTTGTGTTTGAAAGAATTTACTACTTGTGATTGAAAGACTTTACTACTTGTGATTGAAAGACTTTACTACTTGTGTTTGAAAGTCTTTACTTGTGTTTGAAAGACTTTCCTACTTGTGTTTGAAAGACTTTCCTACTTGTGTTTGAAAGACTTTACTACATGTGTTTGAAAGACTTTACTTGTGTTTGAAAGACTTTACTACTTGTGTTTGAAAGACTTTACTTGTGTTTGAAATACTTTACTTGTGTTTGAAAGACTTTACTTGTGTTTGAAAGAATTTACTACTTGTGATTGAAAGACTTTACTACTTGTGATTGAAAGACTTTACTACTTGTGTTTGAAAGTCTTTACTTGTGTTTGAAAGACTTTCCTACTTGTGTTTGAAAGACTTTCCTACTTGTGTTTGAAAGACTTTACTACATGTGTTTGAAAGACTTTACTTGTGTTTGAAAGACTTTACTACTTGTGTTTGAAAGTCTTTACTTGTGTTTGAAAGACTTTCCTACTTGTGTTTGAAAGACTTTCCTACTTGTGTTTGAAAGACTTTACTACATGTGTTTGAAAGACTTTACTTGTGTTTGAAAGACTTTACTACTTGTGTTTGAAAGACTTTACTTGTTTGAAAGACTTTACTTGTGTTTGAAATAATTTACTACTCGTGTTTTAAAGACTTAACTCATGTTTTAAAGACTTTACTTGTGTTTAAAAGACTTTAGTTGTGTTTGAAAGACTTTACTTGTGTTTGAAAGACTTTACTTGTGTTTGAAAGACTTTACTTGTGTTTGAAAAACTTTACTACTTGTGTTTGAAAGACTACTTGTGTTTGAAAGTCTTTACTTGTGTTTGAAAGACTTTACTTGTGTTTGAAAGACTTTACTTGTGTTTGAAAGACTTTACTTGTGTTTGAAAGACTTTACTTGTTTGAAAGACTTTACTTGTATTTGAAATAATTTACTACTTGTGATTGAAAGACTTTACTACTTGTGATTGAAAGACTTTACTACTTGTGTTTGAAAGTCTTTACTTGTGTTTGAAAGACTTTCCTACTTGTGTTTGAAAGACTTTCCTACTTGTGTTTGAAAGACTTTACTACATGTGTTTGAAAGACTTTACTTGCGTTTGAAAGACTTTACTTGTGTTTGAAAGACTTTACTTGTGTTTGAAAGACTTTACTTGTGTTTGAAAGACTTTACTTGTTTGAAAGACTTTACTTGTATTTGAAATAATTTACTACTTGTGATTGAAAGACTTTACTACTTGTGATTGAAAGACTTTACTACTTGTGATTGAAAGACTTTACTACTTGTGATTGAAAGACTTTACTACTTGTGATTGAAAGACTTTACTACTTGTGTTTGAAAGACTTTACTTGTGTTTGAAAGACTTTCCTACTTGTGTTTGAAAGACTTTACTTGTGTTTGAAAGACTTTACTTGTGTTTGAAAGACTTTACTTGTGTTTGAAAGACTTTACTTGTGTTTGAAAGACTTTACTTGTGTTTGAAAGACTTTACTACTTGTGTTTGAAAGACTTTACTACTTGTGTTTGAAAGACTTTACTACTTGTGTTTGAAAGACTTTACTTGTGTTTGAAAGACTTTACTTGTGTTTGAAAGACTTTACTAGTGTTTGAAAGACTTTACTTGTGTTTGAAATATTTTACTACTTGTGTTTGAAAGACTTTACTACTTGTGTTTGAAAGACTTTACTACTTGTGTTTGAAAGACTTTACTCCTTGTGTTTGAAATACTTTACTACTTGTGTTTAAAATACTTTACTTGTGTTTGAAAGAATTTACTACTTGTGATTGAAAGACTTTACTACTTGTGATTGAAAGACTTTACTACTTGTGTTTGAAAGTCTTTACTAAAGACTTTCCTACTTGTGTTTGAAAGACTTTCCTACTTGTGTTTGAAAGACTTTACTACATGTGTTTGAAAGACTTTACTTGTGTTTGAAAGACTTTACTACTTGTGTTTGAAAGACTTTACTTGTGTTTGAAATACTTTACTTGTGTTTGAAAGACTTTACTTGTGTTTGAAAGACTTTACTTGTGTTTGAAAGACTTTACTTGTGTTTGAAAGACTTTACTACTTGTGTTTGAAAGAATTTACTACTTGTGATTGAAAGACTTTACTACTTGTGTTTGAAAGACTTTACTTGTGTTTGAAAGACTTTACTTGTGTTTGAAAGACTTTACTTGTGTTTGAAAGACTTTACTTGTGTTTGAAATACTTTACTACTTGTGTTTGAAAGACTTTACTACTTGTGTTTGAAAGACTTTACTACTTGTGTTTGAAAGACTTTAATACTTGTGTTTAAAATACTTTACTTGAGTTTGAAAGACTTTACTTGTGTTTGAAAGACTTTACTACTCCTGTTTAAAAGACTTTACTTGTGTTTGAAAGACTTTACTTGTGTTTGAAAGACTTTACTACTCGTGTTTTAAAGACTTAACTCGTGTTTTAAAGACTTTACTTGTGTTTAAAAGACTTTACTCGTGTTTTAAAGACTTTACTTGTGTTTGAAAGACTTTACTCGTGTTTAAAGACTTTACTTGTGTTTTAAAGACTTTACTTGTGTTTGAAAGACTTTACTCGTGTTTGAAAGACTTTACTCGTGTTTGAAAGACTTTACTCGTGTTTGAAAGACTTTACTCGTGTTTGAAAGACTTTACTCGTGTTTGAAAGACTTTACTCGTGTTTGAAAGACTTAACTCGTGTTTGAAAGACTTTACTTGTGTTTGAAAGAGTTTACTTGTGTTTGAAAGACTTTACTTGTGTTTGAAAGACTTTACTCATGTTTGAAAGACTTTACTCGTGTTTGAAAGACTTTACTCGTGTTTGAGACTTTACTCGTGTTTGAAAGACGTTACTTGTGTTTGAAAGACTACTTGTGTTCAGAGTTTACTTGTGTTTGAAAGAGTTTACTCGTGTTTGAAAGACTTTACTTGTGTTTGAAAGACTTTACTTGTGTTTGAAAGACTTTACTTGTGTTTGAAAGACTTTACTTGTGTTTGAAAGACTTTACTTCTGTTTGAAAGACTTTACTTGTGTTTGAAAGACTTTACTTCTGTTTGAAAGACTTTACTTCTGTTTCAAAGACTTTACTCGCGTTTGAAAGACTTTACTTGTGTTTCAAAGACTTTACTCTTGTTTTAAAGACTTTACTCTTGTTTTAAAGACTTTACTCGTGTTTTAAAAACTTTACTCGTGTTTGAAAGACTTTACTCATGTTTGAAAGACTTTACTTGTGTTTGAAAGACTTTACTTCTGTTTGAAAGACTTTACTCATGTTTGAAAGACTTTACTCGTGTTTGAAAGACTTTACTCTTGTTTCAAAGACTTTACTGTTGTTTTAAAGACTTTACTCTTGTTTTAAAGACTTTATTCTTGTTTTAAAGACTTTACTCGTGTTTTAAAGACTTTACTCGTGTTTTAAAGACTTTACTTGTGTTTCAAAGACTTTACTCTTGTTTCAAAGACTTTACTCTTGTTTTAAAGACTTTACTCTTGTTTTAAAGACTTTACTCGTGTTTGAAAGACTTTACTTGTGTTTGAAAGACTTTACTTGTGTTTCAAAGACTTTACTTGTGTTTCAAAGACTTTACTCTTGTTTTAAAGACTTTACTCTTGTTTTAAAGACTTTATTCTTGTTTGAAAGACTTTACTCTTGTTTTAAAGACTTTACTTGTGTTTTAAAGACTTTACTTGTGTTTTAAAGACTTTACTTGTGTTTTTAAAGACTTTACTCGTGTTTGAAAGACTTTCAAATGTCATTACTCATCTCGGTCCTGTTTTTATCTCTGAGCTGGATGTGTTCAGTGACTGACAGCTCTAAAACAGGTCAAATAGAAGGAGCAAACAGAGTTTATCTTGACACCTTATTGACAGGATGAGCATAAACACATTGTGGATTAATAAACCTCAGTCTGTGTAAGTGAGTGAGCCCACTGACCGCTGATCTACCGTACAATGAGAGGAAAGTCAGTTTGATCATCACCTGCAGCGGTTTCAAACTCATCTCAGCAGCGGCTGCTGTTTGTCATGATGTCCAGCTGTCACAGGGTTACTGGCAAAATCAACATGTATGCACTGCTTTAGCCCCCCCCATTATTTAGAACTACATAATATCCTAAACAAATATTGGAAGGGAAGCTTCCAATATGTTTGTTTGCTGTAAATGGACTTTACCCCTTGAATTAAAGCTGGAAGTCACAATTTGCCTCTTTTTTAATTCAATATTTTGGATTTAATGTTGTATTAGGAAACTGTTCACTCATTTAAAGGATTATTATTTAAAGGATGATCATTTTATGCAACAGCCTAATTTTTAATGGCTATAAACTGAGCCTTCGTATTGAAGTAGAGTTTTGTGATTGTACAATTATTATACCTCAGTATTCCTAACACGCTCTTATGTTATTTAATGTAAACTCATGTGTGTCTGTTTCTCCAGCCGCCAGCTAAATACCTCCTACCAGAGGTGGAAATATCTGACTATGGCAGGAAGTGTGTGGTGATCGACTTGGACGAAACGCTCGTTCATAGCTCCTTTAAGGTACGAGGAAGCAAGGACCACCTTCTGAAAGTGACCTGTACAGTTCTGTTGACTTGCTTTGTTTTGCACAAGTATTTATTTTGTAATGAGATTCAGGCGCTTTACTCTTAATAATCAAAGCTGAACCAATAATTCAAGTTTATTTAACTTCATTAGATGGCTGTGAGCGAACAAAAGGATGTGGTATAGTAAAAATATTTAAACGAACTAGAAAGCTTATTGAATGGCCTCAGTTTGCCAACATCACTCGTCTGAAAACACTGATCAGTGATCAGCTGGTCTGAATGCAGCCGAGACCAAAGTTTGTTGCTGCCATCTTTAAAAAGTGCATTTTACAAAGGGACAAATGCTTATTTGCTTTGATTTCTTTGTGCTTTTACAAACGTTTGACCACTTGAAGCAGCAGAATGTAGTAAACGTACGTAACACTGTGTAATGTTTTTAAAATGGACTTTGGATGTTTGGAGCTGCTTAAGGACACCGGCCCTCTTAGAAGATACAGGTAGTCCCCGACTTACGAGCGAGTTCCGTTCCTCTGAGGCGCTCGTAAAGCGAAAATTCGTAACTTGGAACGGCCGCCACGTGTCTCGTAAGTCCGGAATTTCGCTCGTAAGTTGGAACGGTTTTGCTAGCGCGACTACAAACACTCGTTTTTCATCGAAAAACTGCTTACGAGTGCATAAAAATGATCGGAAACGTGTGTCCACATGTTTAGCTAACGAACTGTGGTGAAAAAACACAGAAAAACTCGGTATTTTTTGCGTTTTTTCCAAAAATTCGCCAGCTCGTAAGTCCGGAACCTCGTAGGTCAGAGCGCTCGTAAGTCGGGGACTACCTGTATGTCCATTTGGACCATAGTGATGTTTTAAAACTGGCTCGTCTGATCGAACCCACTTTGAAGGTGAATTTTGACATCCCAAGTGTTTTCAGTTTACAAAATTTCATAGTGGTTCATGCAATTTGTATTTTGAAAAACTCTACATAAATGTTTGATTATGTGGTTATTATATTGTTTTAAATTAGGAAGTTGCTGCTGGACGTCACCACTGGGTGCCCCAGAAGTGCCACATCCCCCACTAACTGTTGTTATTTACACTTCTAAATAATCACACTTGTTGATGGAAATATTCAACAACATTTATGTAAATAATGATTTTTTTGGTGTAAAATAGTTGTGCACTGTGAGACTGACAGTAGTGTAAAGGAGATGGGAGCTTTGTTTAGGATCCAGTATGGTCTCGACTGCCTTCAGGGCAGGACATAAAGTTTTTCTGCACACATCAAGAAGCTTTCCACAAAAAGAAACACATTAATTATAACTTTTACACAGAAAGCCAATTTAAACTGGCTGAACTTTGCTTCTAAATAAACTTTGTTGTAGCTGCAGTTAGATGCAATGAAAGAGAGTCCTGAGGGTCTTAAATGTATTTTTTCTGTTTTTGTTGAGCTGAAACCTCAAATGATCCTCCTGTCTGTGTTCAGGATGGTAAATTACTGCTCTAGTTACAGTAAGAAGGGACTGAGTTGGCAATACTTTGTAATAAAGAACAAACTGGTTGTTCTCTTATCAAAGTACATCTGGAATGTGTTAACCAGTGGGAGTTTTGGTTCTCCGAGGAGGCCCTCTGCCGGTCATTGAGGGTATTACTCCCAGTTTAATGCCCTGTCCCTTGCTTCCACAGCCCATCAGTAATGCTGATTTCATCGTACCGGTGGAAATCGATGGTACCGTTCATCAGGTAATCAATGATAACATGTTTTTTAGTAAAATCGATCAGTTATATTAGGAGAAGAGGGATCAAATGATCTCCTGTGGAGAACCCTGAAGAGACTGGCTGTTATCCACTTCAAGTAATCCAGGATAGGCTGTGTGTATCCTGGTTGGCCTGTTCAGGATTACTTGCACTGGGTGACAGCTGCTGGCTGCAGGCGTCTTCATCTACACAAAATATGGTCCTTGTTGTAGCAAATGTGTTCCAATGTCATGTTGGCATGGTTCTGCTGTGAACTGGGGGCGGCTGTGGCTGAGTGGTTAGAACAGTCGCCCCCCAATACAAGAGTTGGGGGTTTGATTCCACCAGCAGTCACATACTGAAGTGTTCCTGGGCAAGACACTGAACCCCTCATTGCCTCTATGTGTCCCGTCAGTGTATGAATGTGATAATGTACTGATTATTCTTTGTACAGATCTAGTAGAGTGCTGTATGAATGAGTAAATGAGGCACAGACTGTTGTAAAGAGCTTTGAGTGTCTTGATAAGACAGAAAGGAGTTACATAAGTACAGTACTGTACATTGCATTTACTATAACTGGTGCATTGTCCATGTCACTTTGTGCTTTTATCATTATTATACTCCTGCTGGAAGACAAATGTTTACTCTTTCTGTAAACTTTCTTTTGTCTGAACCATAACTTCTGATCTGTGCATCATCAATAGACCAGTGTTATGTACAGGTATATTTTTCATCACCCCAGCTTTGTGACACTGGTCAATGTCACAAGTCAAAGTTAAATCAAGGTCTTTGCTTGTCTGGGTCATTGCTGCATATTGACGTATAATAGTTTGTCGGCGGGTGTAAAATGTGTCTTGTGAACTTGATTTATTTCTGGGGGTATTTTTCGGGCTTCTGCTATTACGCCATATTATTTTAGTGTTTAGTTGTTACGCCATATTATTTTAAATTTTTAGTGTTTAGTTGTTACGCCATATTATTTTACATTACAGGTATTAGTGTTTAGTTGTTGCGCCATATTATTTTACATTTTTAGTGTTTAGTTACGCCATATTATTTTAAATTTTTAGTGTTTAGTTGTTACGCCATATTATTTTACATTATTAGTGTTTAGTTGTTACGCCATATTATTTTACATTATTAGTGTTTAGTTGTTGCGCCATATTATTTAAAATAATATGGCGCAACAACTAAACACTAATAATGTAAAATAATTTATTTTACATTTTTAGTGTTAAGTTGTTATGCCATATTGTTTTACATTATTAGTGTTTAGTTGTTACGCCATATTATTTTACATTATTAGTGTTTAGTTGTTACGCCATATTATTTTACATTTTTAGTGTTTAGTTGTTACGCCATATTATTTTACATTTTTAGTGTTTAGTTGTTACGCCATATTATTTTACATTTTTAGTGTTTAGTTGTTACGCCATATTATTTTACATTATTAGTGTTTAGTCGTTACGCCATATTATTTTACATTATTAGTGTTTAGTTACGCCATATTATTTTACATTTTTAGTGTTTAGTTGTTACGCCATATTATTTTACATTTTTAGTGTTAAGTTGTTATGCCATATTATTTTACATTATTAGTGTTTAGTTGTTACGCCACATTATTTTAAATTTTCAGTGTTTAGTTGTTACGCCATATTATTTTAAATTTTTAGTGTTTAGTTGTTACGCCATATTATTTTACATTTGTAGTGTTTAGTTGTTACGCCATATTATTTTACATTTTTAGTGTTTAGTTGTTACGCCATATTATTTTACATTTTTAGTGTTTAGTTGTTACGCCATATTATTTTACATTTTTAGTGTTTAGTTGTTACGCCATATTATTTTACATTTTTAGTGTTTAGTTGTTACGCCATATTATTTTACATTTTTAGTGTTTAGTTGTTACGCCATATTATTTTACATTTTTAGTGTTTAGTTGTTACGCCATATTATTTTACATTTTTAGTGTTTAGTTGTTACGCCATATTATTTTACATTTTTAGTGTTTAGTTGTTACGCCATATTATTTTACATTTTTAGTGTTTAGTTGTTACGCCATATTATTTTACATTTTTAGTGTTTAGTTGTTACGCCATATTATTTTACATTTTTAGTGTTTAGTTGTTACGCCATATTATTTTACATTTTTAGTGTTTAGTTGTTACGCCATATTATTTTACATTTTTAGTGTTTAGTTGTTACGCCATATTATTTTACATTTTTAGTGTTTAGTTGTTACGCCATATTATTTTACATTTTTAGTGTTTAGTTGTTACGCCATATTATTTTACATTATTAGTGTTTAGTTGTTACGCCATATTATTTTACATTATTAGTGTTTAGTTACGCCATATTATTTTACATTTTTAGTGTTTAGTTGTTACGCCATATTATTTTACATTTTTAGTGTTAAGTTGTTATGCCATATTATTTTACATTATTAGTGTTTAGTTGTTACGCCATATTATTTTAAATTTTCAGTGTTTAGTTGTTACGCCATATTATTTTAAATTTTTAGTGTTTAGTTGTTACGCCATATTATTTTACATTTTTAGTGTTTAGTTGTTACGCCATATTATTTTACATTTTTAGTGTTTAGTTGTTACGCCATATTATTTTACATTTTTAGTGTTTAGTTGTTACGCCATATTATTTTACATTATTAGTGTTTAGTTGTTACGCCATATTATTTTACATTTTTAGTGTTTAGTTGTTACGCCATATTATTTTACATTTTTAGTGTTTAGTTGTTACGCCATATTATTTTACATTTTTAGTGTTTAGTTGTTACGCCATATATTTTATATTTTTAGTGTTGTTACGCCATATTATTTTACATTTTTAGTGTTTAGTTGTTACACCATATTATTTTACATTTTTTGTGTTTAGTTGTTACGCCATATTATTTTACATTATTAGTGTTTAGTTGTTACGCCATATTATTTTACATTTTTAGTGTTTAGTTGTTACGCCATATTATTTTACATTTTTAGTGTTTAGTTGTTATGCCATATTATTTTACATTGTTAGTGTTTAGTTGTTAAGCCATATTATTTTACATTTTTAGTGTTTAGTTATGCCATATTATTTTACATTTTTATTGTTTAGTTGTTACGCCATATTATTTTACATTTTTGGTGTTTAGTTGTTACGCCATATTATTTTAAATTTTTAGTGTTTAGTTGTTACGCCATATTATTTTACATTTTTAGTGTTTAGTTGTTACGCCATATTATTTTACATTTTTAGTGTTTAGTTGTTACGCCATATTATTTTACATTTTTAGTGTTTAGTTGTTACGCCATATTATTTTACATTTTTAGTGTTTAGTTGTTACGCCATATTATTTTACATTTTTAGTGTTTAGTTGTTACGCCATATTATTTTACATTTTTAGTGTTTAGTTGTTACGCCATATTATTTTACATTTTTAGTGTTTAGTTGTTACGCCATATTATTTTACATTTTTAGTGTTTAGTTGTTACGCCATATTATTTTACATTTTTAGTGTTTAGTTGTTACGCCATATTATTTTACATTTTTAGTGTTTAGTTGTTACGCCATATTATTTTACATTTTTAGTGTTTAGTTGTTACGCCATAATATTTTATATTTTTAGTGTTGTTACGCCATATTATTTTACATTTTTAGTGTTTAGTTGTTACACCATATTATTTTACATTTTTTGTGTTTAGTTGTTACGCCATATTATTTTACATTATTAGTGTTTAGTTGTTACGCCATATTATTTTACATTTTTAGTGTTTAGTTGTTACGCCATATTATTTTACATTTTTAGTGTTTAGTTGTTACGCCATATTATTTTACATTTTTAGTGTTTAGTTGTAGCCTGGTTAAAACCAGACCCTTGTCCTTCACTTTGCTTCGTACTAGGGTCTGGGATTTCTCCCATAGACAACGATTTCTGCAGTAGATTTTTGAATGGACCAATCAGAGAACGGAAGGCGGAGTTTTGTTAGTTTAGCCTGGCGAGGTCCAGGCTATTCAGATAAATAGCTCAGAAACCACTCGGTGGATATTTTTTCTGCTACCAGTGTGTAATTATATGGCTCTAATTTACTGACTGTTGGCCTAGATGAAACATTTGAGATAAAATTCGATTTTTTATCATTTATTTTCGTAGCGCACCCGAGGCTGTTTGGAAAATGTCAAACCGAAACAATTTAAATCCAGCAGATTTGACCATTTCGTGAATTGATTTAGGAACTGTTAAGCTCAGGAACACTTCTGATATAACGTCAGCTAAGAAATATATTTTTTCTCAGCAAAGAAATAATAGTTTTTTACCTTGTTTTCATGAAAATTCCTTCGTGGCGGCAGCCATTTTAACTGACGACGTCAGTCGACGTCGTTCAAAACTCCGCCTTCTGTTCTCTGATTGGTCCGGTCAAAAATCGACCGGAGAAATCGTTGTCTATGGGAGAAATGCCAGACCCTAGTACAAAGCGAAGTGAAGGACAAGGGTCTGGTTTTAACCAAGCTAATGTTTCCCATACACAGACGAAATT
>JBBPBX010008192.1:35084-63171 GCA_038048925.1 Garcialebias charrua | reverse complement strand
TGATTCTTTGTTGGTCGGATGCGGTGGCCATTCCAGACTGCCTTGATCTCATCAAGCTCTTCCTGGAAATATAAATTGTACCTGTGGTTAGAGGTTTAAAGAGGTTGGAGACTAACCAGTACAAGATTAACAAAAATATAAAAATAGACATTGCTTGTTGAAAAACAAATATGCTTCAAGTGCATCCAGTTGATATTTTACAATTCACGGACCACTGAGAGATATTTTCCTTTTAATTTTTGCCAATTTGCTGGTAGGACTGTGTCAAAGACACAATCTGCTGGTTTCATCATTGGTAACTTTTAGTATTTTGCTTTTATAATGTGTGAATGTTTTGTACAGTGCCCTGAGATGTTTTTTGTTGTGAATTTGCATTATAAACTGAAGTAATTGTTATAAACTGACTTGCACATAACAGAACATAATTTCAGCTTGTATTTTTTAAAAACACTATAAACATGGGATCTGAACCTAGGCTTGCTACTACTTTAAAAAAATTCCTATAGCCTCTTGAGTACCCTGTTTTATTAATCTTAAATTATTAAAATAGTCAAAAGCCAATATTATGTTTTAGCATAATTCAATACAATAAACTGTAATTTTATTGTTCTTAGCTGAACACAATAACCTAGTCTACATCTTGTTAACACAAATAAAATTATTGGCAGAGAAACCTGATTGATCGTGTTTCAGAACCATGGACAGTGCTACTGTTTATGTAGCCTAGGTGACTGCGTGCCGACACAGCTGTGTCCCAATCCGACGGCTGCATACTACCAAGGACCCGGCCTACCCGGTACACGGAGGCCGGGTCCTTCAAACATCAGGTAGACCGGAAGTCCGCGGCTGTGAATTTCTTTTGAATTGGGACAGGTCTAGCCTTCACGGTTGCGTCTACTCTGCTCCTGCTTCATGGAATATCTTACAAAAAGATCTGAAGCTCTCGGCCCTGACCTCCCTAAATGGTTTTCAGAATCTGTTGGAATCCTGGCAAAAACCAATGCAGATTTGTTCCTGTCTTTGATTTTATACGTCTACCTTATAATGTTTTGCTAGTTTTTTGATACTTTGTTAAAAAAAAAAAAAAAAAATCTTTTTTTTTTTTTTCTTTCTTTTTGTTTTCTATTGTTTATTGTTTGTTTGTTTATTGTTTAATGAAATTCTATCACTGCTGTTCATTGTTCTTTAGTTTTAGCAGGTCGCTTTCGTAAATGAGCCCATGAGGTTCACCAGCTTCCGATGAGCGAGGCGGAGCTCGCTAAACAGATACGTGACGTCAACCAATCAATCACAGCGTTTGTAGTTCATTCCAAGCATTCATGGTAAATGTAGTTTCTTACCTTCGACCAGTGCAGTGCCGGTAATGACGACAAAGTGGGTTGTTCGCAACAGCGTGCGTTCCCAAATCAGCAAATCAGCGTTCGCTACGAGAGTGATTGACAGTTCACAGCTCTCTTCATCCAACACAGCTCATAAACAAAACGTGTGGACACGTAGCTCTTCTTAACGTTAGCTTAGCACAGCAGAGCGCAACTTTATAGACTCTTAATCAACTCAAACGCTTCAAATTAACTTCCCAAAATTCTGAAACGTGGCAATCACATTTAAAACAGGCACAACTCAGCTACGCTCAGTAACACAGCACTTCAACTGTAACACAACACGGACTCCCTCGGAGCCGCGTTCAGGTCGGTTCCGTCCACTTTAAAGGAGCAGAACTCGGGTTTCAGAACCACTATCCGACAACGTTCTAACAGTAATATGCTTCTTTGACCTGCTCTAACATGTAAAATACCAGCACAGCGATCTTTTAGATTCTAATTATAGCTTTCAGGCTTTTGACACGGCGGTCAAACAAAGCTTCGTACAGGAGTCTGTGTGAACTGGACCGGAACCAGAACCCCCACAGACCACGGGCTGACAAAACCTCACCTGAATGCTTCCAACAGCGTGTAACAGAGTTGAAACGAATAACAATCCCTCAGCCTCAAATGATAAAAACATGCAGAATCTGCCTGCTTTGAACACTTCCAGCCAAAATTATTATCCTCAGAGTTTAAAACTTGGATCCTCTTATGCAAACATGACGTTACAGTTCATGAGAGATCACAGATTTATCAATGAACTTTTAGAAAACACGTATGAGGGCCACCAGATGAAGTAAACATGAGGGAGACCACATATTGTGTCTTTAAACACATATAGTGCCCAATTTGATTAGTTAGTTTATTTACTAACTTGTGTTTGGACGACCTTATTATCCCATGAAGTCGGTAAGTTTGTGAGATCTTTGTCTTTTGTGGAGTCATTGAACGCCTTGTAAGGTTTGATCTGATTTCGATGTACCCATTTAGCAATTGGCTCTTTGCGGCCTTTGCTGATTTTGATTTCGTAGACGACTGAGGACACTTTGTCTGTTATCAGATGAGGTCCAGTCCACCTGGGCATTAGTTTGCGGGCGAGAGTTCCGGTCTCGGACCCTCCTTTCCCGGTTGCTGGGGCGAACGTATAGTACCAGACTCTGTCTCCCACTTGGAGTTCATTGTGAGAGGCCTTTTGGTCATAGTACGCCTTGCGTCCTTCAGCGGATTTTTCCAGGTTTTTCTGGGCGAAAGCAAAAGTGTTTCTGAGGTGTACATTCAAATCTTTGTCTTTGGCATGGCCTAACATCACCCCCCTTTGGTCATGGGGGACCACGACACAGGTGAGGACGTCCGTCCATGGGCACAAGTTAGGATGCCACCGTTTAGTTTAAGCTGTTCGCGCAGCTGAGAGAAGACGGTACACAGGAATCGTTTAGGTTTTGGCCAACGTATCTTCTTACGTTTACCTCTTTCCGTGTAATTCAGGTGTGTCACAACCGTCGGCGCAGTCGCAGGTGTGTCTGATTGTACAGACTGCGACGGGTCACTGTCGTTGTGTGTGTCTTCCCACTTCTTGACTGAAGAGGGGCTCTTTGAGTCTGTAAAAACTGTCATTTCTGATTAGTTCTAGACACAAATGTTCCTGAACCAAGGTTTCATCGAAAGCTTGGCTGATAGCCGATTTACCTGTCCCAGGGGACAGTACAGCATCATCGGTGTGGGGTCCTTGGATCTCAATACCTTTCACTACCTGTGGTAGGCAGTGGTCAGGGAGTGCTGAATGTGTCAGCTCACAGAGGAGGTTCTCTTGTTGGGCCAGAGTTTGGTCCAACTTTTGGGTCTCTTCTGTCTCACCTGTAGTTGAAGGTTCACTTACCGGGCTCTCGTCCTCGGATGAGCAGTCCCTTGTGTCCTCTGCGGTACCTGCGGTTAGGCAGTCTGTATCGCAACTAGGAGGCACTTTTATTGGCAGGGGTTTTCTCACTGTGCTCCACATTTTCCGTTGACCATAATCTATAATCGCGTTGAAGCGGTTTATAAAATCTTGGCCAACCAAAAATGGGAATGAGTCAAGTTTAGACACGTACACCGGGTGGTGTAGTGTCATTTCGCCAATCTGCATGTGAACCATAGCCATAGCTGTTAGGGTTGTTCTCGTCTCTGCGAGACCCTGTAGCTCAATAGCACATTTCTCAAAGGGTATTTGCCTGTCAACACCGTTAGCGGCGGTCCTCAGCTCCTCGAACAGCTTGGCCGACATAATAGTTATATCAGAACTGCCATCCAGGAGGGCTTCACGCTCAAGGACACCTTCCAGTGTGATAGGCAGGTAAGCTTTCTTAGCCACCCCCCTTTGTATAAAGTTACACAGAAACCTCACAGGTCTTGGCCCACGTTTCTGTTCACGTGTGACTCTGTCTGTGTAATCTTGTTTACTGTCAGCATCTTGTTGGCTGTCAGCATCATGACCTTCAGGATGTTGTTGTGTGTCAGCAATTGGTTTGCTGTCAACATCCATGGCAATGTTGGTAGTAGTGTGCGCTGAGTTATTTGTGTGCTCTGAGTCTTTGTGAAAGACAGTGCTACACATCGCTCCAGGTTGGTCAATGTTGATAGTGTCATTATCAATGATAACGCCACTCATTGTATCAGGTTGGTCAAGCACAGTAACATTCAAATCTACTGACAAACTACTTACTTCCTCTGTCTCTTCCGAGCATAGAGGTGTTGGGCCATTATTCCGGGACATTCGTGACTCTTTGCCTGTCTCGAACTGTTCTGTTCGAGGCGCGGGAGGTGCAGTTCCAAGGCTCGGGGGTGTCTGTTGGGACACGCATAGTTACATGAGTATAGGTCCTCATCCTTCAATTTCTTTTGAAGTCCACCCACCGATGGACCTTGGTTTTCACCCATCTGGTTCGATCTGAACCGTTGTGGGTCTCTTAGAGAGTGAACACCTACCTTTTGTGGTTCGTTGCTTGTCTCAGATTTTTCAATCTGAGGTGCTTCAGGGGCGGGGCTCCCTTTAAACCATTTTGAGTCACTGTTCCAACTGGTACCAACATTTCGGTGTATGTCAGTTTGAAAATCTTGTTCATTCTTGCTAGTATTATCCAACTCTTTTAACAACCGACGCGTGTTCTCCACCACTTCTGAGGTCAGAAGGCCTTTGAGACGATAGTGTTCATTCTCGCTAGTATCATCCCACTCTTTTACCAACCGACGCATGTTCTCTGCCTCTTCTGAGGTCAGAGGACCTTTGAGACGACGGTGTTTATTCTCGCTGTCTATAGGAGAGTGAACCTCGCCTACTTTTAGCGACTGTGATACGACCTTTTGACCTGGGCACACCTCAGAGGGTGTTTTGTTTTGCATGTGAGCCTCAACAGCAGTTACAGCGCTCTGTTTCATCATTGATTGTTTAAACCGATGTTGTAACTCAAGGCCTTCTTTGAGAAGTTTTTCTCTTAGTCGTTTGCACTTCTGCCTTATCAGTTCATTCTTTGCTTTGAGCAGCTGGTTATTTGTGTGCTCGGAGTTATCAAAGACAAAGTCATGCATTGTACCAGTTCGGTCATCCTCTGTATCATTCAAGTTTTCAAACAACCAACTTTTGTCCACTATCTCCTCAGAGCTTAGTGGTGCGTTGCCTTTTTTCTGGAACCTCTGTGATTTTTTGCCGGTCTCGGACTGTTCCGTTCGAGGGGCAGGGGCAGGAGGAGCTTGTCCTTGAACTGGGGGTTCCTGTTCGGACCCCCTTTTGTGATATGGTATACTTTTGTGACCATCTTTCTTATCCTTAGGACGTGCGCCCCCCCTTTGAAATCGTTTTATGTACTCTGGGTCTTGTCTGAGCCACTCTGGCTCATTGTTCCAGCGGGCATCTTCACTACGTGGTTTGTGACCATCTTTCTTATCTTTAGGACGTGCGCCCCCCCTTTGAAATCGTTTTATGTACTCTGGGTCTTGTCTGAGCCACTCCGGCTCATTGTTCCAGCGGGCATCTTCACTACGTGGTTTGTGAGTTTGAAAATGTTGAGTGGAACAAATATGCTTTCATTTGTCAAGACATGTTTTATTTTGAAGGGACACGTACTTCCGGTGTGTAATTAAGTTCACGTGAGGATGTGTGTATATAAGGTGACGTGTCAAACAATAAAAAACTTGGAAGTCATTCCCTTTGTGATGAACAAACGAGAACGCTGACTCTTGGTCATTTTATTCCTCCGTGATGTGGCTTATCTGGACAATTTCACGCTCAGACTCCGCTGAGTGACGCTACCTGCTGACAGGTTATGGGCCCAGCTACAACCCAGCTACAGCCCAGCAGAACCCAGCTACAACCCAGCTACAACCCAGCAGAACCCAGCTACAGCCCAGCAGAACCCGGAGAAGCTCGGGACAACGACGGCGAGCGCGGGTGATCTTTGGAGATTGGAGTCATAAAGACGAGCGTTTTGGTGAGCAACTACTGAATGCTAATTTAGCACCGTGAACAAACGCGTCGTCAGATTCAAGTAGCCGATGGGCGCGGCTAACCTTCAACGGAGATGAAAGCAATTATGGACTGTGAGAGACGAAAAGTTCTGGGACACCATCTTGGGGAGAAGTTTGTTTACCGGCCGATGAAATGTGTTTTCCGGCCGACGACGAAGAAAGTATTTACCGGCTGACGACGAAGAGTGTGTTTACCGGCTGATGACGATGAAGTGTGTTTACCGGCTGATGACGATGAAGTGTGTTTACCGGCTGATGACGATGAAGTGTGTTTACCGGCTGATGACGATGAAGTGTGTTTACCGGCTGACGACGATGAAGTATGTTTACCGGCTGATGATGATGAAGTGTGTTTTACCGGCTGATGACGTGGATGTTTTACCGGCCGATGATGAGGATGAACCAGCCGACGATGAGGATGAACCAGCCGACGATGAGGATGAACCAGCCGATGACGAGGAAGTACCGGCTGACGACGAAGTACCGGCCGATGATGTAGATGAACCGGCCGACGATGAGGATGAACCGACGATGTGAGTGTACCGGCTGACACCGATGAAGAGGAATTAATTAAATGAAGAGAATTAAAAGGACTGCCAGAGACATTTTAAATCCATTGAGATCCATCTAAATAGTTTTCCGTCCAACTCAAAGCGAATCAGAAACAGAAAGCTAAAAGAGGACAGGAAACACAGAAGTGCTTTGTAGGGGACGAAAACACAAAGTAATGCATGATGAAGTGATCCATGTTGCATGATGAAGAAGTCCATGCTGCATGATGAGGAGATCCGTGCTGCATGATGAGGAGATCCGTGCTGCATGATGAGGAGATCCGTGCTGCATGATGAGGAGATCCATGCTGTATGAGGAGGAGATCCATGCTGTATGAGGAGGAGATCCATGCTACATGAGGAGCTGAGGTTCCATCAGTCCCAGAACCAGAGACAGATGAAGGAGCAGCTGATCCAAGCAGCTGCAGCAGTCTAGGATGAAGGAGCATCAGGCCCAACAGATTTAATAATGACAGACTGTACTACCTCAAAACCGAATGTGAGTATGATGAGTGCAAATAAAACTTTTGATTGGCACGAGATATTGGGACACTGCAACCATAGTAATATTTTAAAATTGCAAAATGTAGTTGATGGGCATAAATACGCTTTAATATTCACTGATGATTTTTTCCGGTGCAATGTTTGTTTATTTTCTCAAAAATAAGAGATACTGTTCAGATATATAATTATAAAGAAATTCTTTTTGGCTGATACAGCACCATATGGGTAAATAATATGTATAAAGTCAGATAATGGTACAGAAATCATATCTAAAGGTTACAAAGAACTGTTAAGAAACAAGGAAAATGCACAAAAGATATTTATAATAACAGTCCTGCATATTAGATTTATTTTCCAGAGAACACAAAGGTGCAAAAATGCCGATTGGTTAAATTCTTGATTAAAAATAATGATGGTCAAACACAGAATTCGTCTTATGATGACGATGATAATGATGACATCCAACTGAGAGAAAATGTAGTAATAAAAGAGCAGTTAGATTCAGAATCACAGGAAATGAGCTCAGATCAACCAGAAGTAAACGACCTGGCACCACCTAGTGGCGAATTAGAAGACAGACAGTATCCTTCTAGAATAAGAAAAGATCAGAATGTCCTAATGAATATGTAACAAGTGCAATAGAAGAAAACCACGTAACCAACATAGACTACCGTTACAGATTAACATATGACCTACTTAAACACTTAAAACATTTAAATGAAGCTATGATGTCACCAAACTCAAAGAATGAACAGCTGCTATGGATGAAGAAATATACTCACTTAAGAGAAAATAACATTTTTACCCTAACGACTTTGCCAGTGAAGGATAGATAATTGGAGTGTAAATATTGTGCAGATAAGTTGCAGATAAGTTACAGATAACAAGTTAGAAATGAATGAATGTATGCATTAATTATAAACTTTATTAATTGGCTGCCTTCTTTTTGTGCTCCTTTTATATTGAGATATATTTTACATTAAGTTCGTCCAAAATGTGTTTTGTATAAGCGAAACATGTATACTGTAACATTGTCAGAAGATAAGAAAGCAGTAGGGGTTTGATGGGTATATGTAAAGAAAATACTGGTGATGGTCAAGAGAAATACCAAGCTAGATTCAGAATGAAAGATATGGGCATACTCAAACATTTTCTTAGCATCCATTTTGAACATACAGAAAACTATGTAAAAATGTCACAAGAAGAATTTGTAGATAAAATAACTGAACTGCAATGAAGATGCTGAGAAAGTGGAGAATGTAAATAATGTTTTGTTTAATACTGTTTATTGTTTGTTTTTGACTTGATGGATTTTGACAAAATGAACGCAAGTAGGGGTGTTGAGTGGAACAAATATGCTTTCATTTGTCAAGACATGTTTTATTTTGAAGGGACACGTACTTCCGGTGTGTAATTAAGTTCACGTGAGGATGTGTGTATATAAGGTGACGTGTCAAACAATAAAAAACTTGGAAGTCATTCCCTTTGTGATGAACAAACGAGAACGCTGACTCTTGGTCATTTTATTCCTCCGTGATGTGGCTTATCTGGACAATTTCACGCTCAGACTCCGCTGAGTGACGCTACCTGCTGACAGAAAAACATGTTTCTTCTCGCCTTTTTTAGGAGAGGGAGTTGATGAACTTGTCCCTTCCAGCTCCAGCGAGTGGGATTTGACCTTTTCTTGGTAATGTAGTTCACGTTCTGGTTTCGTTTTTAACCAGATCGGGTCAGGGAGTTGACGAACATCAAAACCATTTATAGCCGTACGGGCCACCAGATCAAAACCATTTATAGCCGTACGGGCCACCAGATGTAAGAATTATGAGGAGGTCAATATTAATACTGACCTCTTTACCTTAATTAATTTACTTATTCAGATTGAATAGTAAATTCACGGATTCTGTTCTTTTTCAGTTTACCCAATATTTCTGTGATCTTTATGATGGATAAATAAACAGAGCCATTAAGTGACAATGGACACGTTAACTTAGCTTGATATGTCAAAGAGACACTATCATTTATTTAAAATGAATCAACTAAATTAACACCATTACACTTGATTGACATGATTTCACTTTCTTTCAAATTAATACGTCAGCACACTTAAATTTAACACAACAGACTTCAATATTGGATGTTAACATATTTAGTCTGTGGGCTCTTCAGCTTAAAATAGTTTCCAGCTTAGAATTGAGGGAAAAAGATAGGAGGAAAGATTTAAGAAGAATTGGGAGGTTAAGAGAGGAAGTTTATCTTGCATTTATGAAACCAGATGACACTCTTCCGTACGCGTCCAGCTAAGATATCATCACACCTCCAGCAAGCAAACAGCTGCTCCTTTACCTTAAGACGTCCGCCTTGGTTCTGGTAAAGAGCTGTGGTCAACTTTAGACTGACGAGTCGTCGGTCCCGCAAGTCCAAGCTGGACTCCACGCGTGTTTACCTTGTCGGTGTCGGTGATACTCGCTTTCGTCGGCAGAAGTCGTGACAGTCGTGGCTTCTTGGCTCAAGATAATTTATTCCAGGAAGGAATAACAAAGTTTTTGAGCTTACGCTCGGAGTGGACCCATAACAACATGTTATCAGTCCCAGCTGGATGACGAGTCCTTAGCGCGTGACTGTTGGTCATTCAGCTCTTTGGAAAAGTTCACATATCTTTGAAGTTCCCAGAAACTCTCTCGGACTCTTGCCGACTCTATAGTTCCAGCAACAGCTTAGGACTAGTACTTAAGGAAGGACCAGTCGAGGAGTTCACTTGTCTTATCAGGACCCAAGGTTACAGCCAGCAGCAGAGGGAAATGTTTAGGAACAGACAGAGAAAGCTGGAGCCTTGTTCATGAAAAACAACGGATTAACCTGTCTTCTGATGTTCTAAACAAAACCGTCTGGTCTATGTGACCCGAGATTTCACCTTTCACACAGCAGTGAACACAGTTTAACTCTTACAGAATAACACAGCTTAAAAGCACACATCATGAAAATGACAAAAGTTATTCTTTTGATCACATCAGCCTAAAATCAAAGATAGAAATAGTCTCTCTTGGTGACTATATTTATCAGATTACAGCTAAATGAATGATTTTGTAGTAAATGTCTTGCTTTACTGAGAGGTCAGTAAAGGTCATCACTGGACAGTTCAAAAGTACACAGGTGTCTTAAAAGTGGAGAAGGTCATGCCCACTACACCTTGAAAACCAAACTTGATTTACCTTTAATAAGGATCACAAGTAGCTCCAACAAGCACCCTGCTTGCGTCCACCAAACTCAGTTGGCAATCTCACAACTCCACTTGCTCTAAGCAAGGCTCCACTCGGTTCAAACCATAGCCTAAAGTTTTTATAGGCAGGATCTGCAGTTTGGCAGCAACTCTGCCTAATCAAGCCTGATTAGGACAAGCTGAGTAAAAAAGAAATGCAGCTACAGGCTGCTGTTGCTTTCTTTAGTAGACTGCAGCTAACCTAAACACAACAATGATGTTGTTAAAAACTCTTAACACCCTCAGGTACATAACACCCCTACCGAAAGTTATTTTGTATGGGGGTGATGTGTATGTTAGGGGAAAACATCACACATCCACTCATACAAAAAAAACAGAGGGTTAAAAATGTAGCAATCACACACCTAAATGGACTAAAAACATCATTAAAAACAAGTCCATCAAACCGCTAACATTTATTCTACAGTCTCACTTTTAAAAGGTTCTAAAGCCAAACAGGCGTCGCTTGTCTGGGTCTACCCTATAAGGCTTTTGCTTAGCAAAGGACCCCAAACAAATAACACCATAGTTAATGGTGTCAATGTGAGACTGGATGTTTTTCATGACAGCCAGGGAAACTCTCTCCTCTTCAGTTTCTAAACTGGACAGCACCCCTGCGTCAGTAGCAACAGCTCCATTCTCAGTTACTCTGAAAATACAGAGAGTGTTAGACAGTGAATTATGGTCAACATAAAAAGTTCACTGTTGTACACCACACAGACATAATAAAGTCATTTCTTGACTCATTTCCAGTTTCCTTTTGAGGCCATGGTTCCACATCATTCAGCAACAGTCTTTCTAAGCTTCCTACAGTGGCTGGAAGGGAACACAAAGAAACAAGAGATCTTGACACGTGTGTCTTCACCTCTTCTGAGTTCTTCAGGTCCTCTCCTGGCTGAACTAAGGATGGATCAGTTCCAAACAGCAGATGAAAACCGTCTCCCATGTCAATGTCATCTTCTTTCTGAAGATCAATCAACGACAGTTTTGCTTCATCTACTTCAGTTAAACTCACTTCCGTTTTTATAGGAAATGTTTGAGTTTTATCTACTTCAGTTAAACTCACTTCCGTTTTTATAGGAAATGTTTGAGTTTTATTGTTCATCATGAAACTATCACTTAAGTCAACATCATCCATTTTCACAACTCCATCAATTTCTACAGGAACTACAGAAGAACAAGAAACAGGAGGAACTGTTTCTTCTGGGTCCTCGGTCAAGTTCAATGGGACTTCCTCTGCTTCAGAACTGAATAAAAAACATTCACATAGATTAATGTCATGTTCCTTCAGCTCATCAAAGTTCTTCATATCCTCATCTAGCTTAACTAGAATTTGTTCAGGTTCAGTTTCATTTTTAGTTTCAAGTTCATTTTCAAGAAACAAGAAGAAACTGTCATCCAAATTAATGTCATCCTCAATCTTCTCCTCCTCCAGTCGATGTCCTTGAGGCGCCACCTCCTGTAGAAGTGTGAGAGGCTCACCTGCTTGAATGAAAGGCTCTGGTGTCACCTTTAGAGGACACACAGTGGGACACGAACGTTGCTTTTTCAGTTCAGCTTTGAGCCTCAACTCTGTTAACTCCTTCTGCAACTTCAGTATGTTTTGTTCATGAGCAACTTGAAGTCTTTGTCGTTCTTGTTCACGGAGACGCTTCTTTTCCTCCTCTAAAGCAGCTTGACGTCTTTGTTGTTCAAGCTGTTGTTCTTGTTCCTGCTTTATTAAAAATAGTTCATGCTCTTGTTTTTCTTTTAAAGCAGCTTGCTCCTGCTCAAAACGTTCTCTTAGAGAAATTTGTTGCTGCTCAAGAATACGTTTTTTCTCTTCGAGCTCCTTTCTTTCCATTGCAATCAAACATTCTCTTTCCTCTTCCTTTTCTCTCAAACGCAGTTGCTCATTTATCTCAGGAAAAATCCTAGCAATGCACACCCCAACCATTCGTCATCAGCATATTTTCTAAAGTCATTGTTAAAATGGTTAGCTACACTTAGCGTTTGTTCTCTTGTGCAATCTATAAAGACCTGCACTGTGGGCTGTTCAATAAATCTTTTGAAATTGAAAGCCATGTTGTTGAGCAAAAACCGTTTACCCAAACAGTTCACCACCAAATATTCTACACAACCAAATGTTCTACACACAGGTAACAGTGAATCAAGACACAAATGCCCTACTGCTCTTGAATATGTCTCAAGCAACAGTAGCACACATACACAAACAACTGATGTAAGCAGCACCAAAGAGAAGCTTCAGCCAGCTTCCAATTGCTGAAGTCAAATCTTTCATAAACTTGATGACAAAAAATTTTTTTAAGTTCACGCTTTTGAAAAGCTCTCAAATAAACGTGAACAGCAAAACTGTTCAACCAAGCAAACACCATCAGGTACGTCAGCTGTGCACCGCATAGAACACACAGAAACATAGCTCAAAGCTATTTGTGAAACTTCATGTCACAAACACTGTGTTTTAACTAAATCTAGCTCAGCAACGAGCCACCATTAAATATGTAAGCACCCAAGCTCAAACAATGTCTGTTCTGAGCAGACAAGCACACAAGTCGCCTAATCAAGTACTCAAAGAGCCAACAGCACAACACCCCCAGCTGCACTCAAAACATACAGATCACAACAAGGCAAAGCTTTAGTGATCCTAACCAAAACAAGCTCATTCATTCACGTCCCAGAAAAACACCTAAACTAACCTAAACAGCTCGTTCATTCACATCCAACACAACTACTGAATGAAAAACTAACCTTAACAGCTCGTTCATTCATATCCCGGACGAACGGCCATTTTATATGTTACGACCCGTAAAGGCCACAACATACAAAGTGGACACCTGACACAGAAAAATAATTAAAACTAATTTTATTGAACCTAAAATAAAGCACTCCAGGCTGGCAAGGTCCTCCCTGGCTTCTTTCACCAGGACTGGAGCGTCCTCGTCTGGTTCAGCATCCAAAGGAAAATAAATAAAAGAAAGTTCAAAGAAATGGTGGACCGATGAGTCTGGCCAAACACAAGAAAATGCCACCCAGGCAAACCCAACCCCAATATAGGGCCGTAGTGCTTCCCCAGGTGACGATCTACCTGTAACAACAAGGCACTCACTAACCAATAAAATAAAAATGCGAAAACTAGGCTACCAACCCTCACGCAGTCAAAAGTACAAATAAAAAGACAAAGAGAAAAGTTAACAGTCCTTCACTATTAACCTCAGCTGTCCCCCTCCTGGACAACTGTACAAACACTGCCCTCGGTGTCTCCAAACTTAAACAAGCCTCAGTGGCACAGGCCCACACTTCCTAATTTTAAGCCAAAGATTCAACTGGCTCTTAAGGTGCTTCTACCCAAGCAAGTCTCTAATTAATAACTAGAGTTGTTTTAAGAGCTTAAATAGCTCAATTACTTAAGCAACCCATTTTTAGGCCTTAAGAGCACACACTTACCCTAACTCCAGCAAGAGCAGGTCAACAACAACCAGGGAAAGTTGGAGATCTCCCAGAGTTATTCAACACAGCCCAGTGGTTGTTCTCAACCAACAGTTACCCAAAAGTGTCTTTTCAGCAGTTCCAGTGAACCTCAGCTGACGTCTGGTGTCTTTCCACACCAGCCTCTACTTGATTAACAAACCCTATTGTATCAAGCTTTCACCATAAACAACTCTAGCAAACACTAGAGCTGTGACAAGAGCGCTCTTGCTCTACCTGAGCTGTTTAAACAGCACCAAACCTCAAGAGCTTTTGCTCAAAACACAAAGTGGTCAGAGTGGGTGGAGAACACTCTGGAACACACACACATTCAGCTCTACAGCTCATTCAACTCATACATCTCAGTGTTGAATTAAGCCTTGAAAACCAAACTTGATTTACCTTTAATAAGGATCACAAGTAGCTCCAACAAGCACCCTGCTTGCGTCCACCAAACTCAGTTGGCAATCTCACAACTCCACTTGCTCTAAGCAAGGCTCCACTCTTTTCAAACCACAGCCTAAAGTTTTTATAGGCAGGATCTTCAGTTTGGCAGCAGCTCTGCCTAATCAAGCCTGATTAGGACAAGCTGAGTAAAAAAATGCAGCTACAGGCTGCTGTTGCTTTCTTTAGCAGACTGCAGCTAACCTAAACACAACAATGATGTTTTTAAAAACTCTGAACACCCTCAGGTACATAACAATTAACAGTCACATAGCTTTCAGAGTTTAATAAACAATGATAAATTACAGAATTGTGAGATATGGGGGAGTGGTGGCGCAGTGGTTAGATGGTGGGCCTGTGATCAGAAGATCATCGGTTCAAGCCCTGGTACCGACAACATAAAAAAATGTTGGTGGAAAAAGGTGAAACACCCATAACTGCCTCCACCCTCATTCGCCCCACTCTGGGCCCCTGAGCAAGGTCCTTAACCCCCACCATCTGCTCCCTAAACAGGTCTCTTGAAAATGAGTTCTCATGGCTCAATGAGACTACCTGGATAAATGGGGCGTCCGTGGCACAGTGGTAGTGGCAGATGACCCCCAATCAGAAGGTTGGAGGTTCAAATCCCGAGTTCCCACACCATGTGTCGTTGTGTCCCTGGGCAAGACATTTAACCCTGAGTTGCTCCCGGTAGGACTGGCTGCATGGCAGACTACCGCTACCGGTGTATGAATGTGTGTATGAATGGGTGGATGGCTAGTACTGTGAAGCGCTTTGGGGCCCCTCATAGGGGGCTGGAAGGCGCTATATAAGTAAGCTCCATTTACCATAAATAAAGGGTAAATGTAAAAATATACAATCAAAGCTAAGGACAATCTCTACATAGAACATACAACTATGCATATGTAAAATATTTTATTAGTAATTTCTTTCCGCAGGTCTACTTTGTTATAGGAAAGTATTGCAATATTCAAACCTGCGATTTAGCAAGATATGTAAATCAGAGCTACACCACCAGACATATTTTGTCTTTACAGAATTATACTATTAAAAGTATAAACAAGGGCACAATGCAACTTTTTAGTGTACTGTAATCTCTAAAAGAAAGAGCTGACTGGTTTGCTGCACTTGCATTGGAGATGAAGATGGTCCATTCAGAAAAGCAGAGCTGCATCAAACTTTAACATGGAACTGCAGAAAAAAACAAAACAAAAGCAAAAATTGAATTGTTAATGCATGTCACCGTGAGAAAAGCCTACTGAGACTAACTGAGCACCAAAATTTATACCTATATCTCTATTTGTGTCTTAGTGTACTGTATTTTGTAAGTACCTATATACATTTTCTTCAATCTTTCCTCTGCTTTTAGTTTTTTTCTTGTCAGTTTCTCTTCTCTATTTTCCTCATTGGCTCATCTTCTCTGTGTTGAGTGGAGGCCAATGTCTCTTATTTATTTTGGTCTCTTGACTTTTGTTGGACTTTGATGTGTTCAAACCGATCCAAGCACTGGGGACGTTCACCTTATATTAAAAGATTTATTGGACAACAAAGAGTTACAGTATACAGAGACAATTAGCATGATCTATCATATGCATTTGGCAAACATATACGAACCGTGTAGCTCAAATGTCAAAGGGTTTGCTCACTGGAGGTGTGGCGTGAACACCTTTTTAAAGAGTCTTGCCTCCGGGGAAATGGATCAGGCTCTGATTGGGTTATATTTAGAGTGGCATCTCAGATCAGCCAATTATGTACAGACCTTACGTTACGATGGTAACGAGACAACCTTGAAATTCTTTAGATTAGATTAAATTTAAGGCTTAGCTGGAGGAGCTGTTAATATGAGCTCTGTTCACTTCTGTTGCTGAATTTTTTGATTTGATTTATTGATTCATTCATTTTATAATAAAAAACACAAAATAATACATTTTAACACACAGATAACAAGAAAATTTAAATATAAAATGAAAGGTGGCAGATGAAGAAAAAATCTTATTGTATCTGCCCCTTATCTTCTAACAAACAATTCAAACAACAAATTCATTAAATAAAAAAGAAAATCGAATAACTCATTTACTCCCTTAATCACAAGAATTACTATTAAAACTTGTGTCTTCGTTAAACATATTTCCTTAACAATTTATCCTTGATCTTTCTTTTAAATATAAATATTGATTTAGCTTCTTTAATGTCAGTTTCCTCTTCGTTCCATAACCTAACTCCCTGAACTATTGCAGTCCTTCCTTTCAAACTAGTCCTATACCTAGGCATAACAAACATATCAGTTCCCTTAAGATTATAACAACTCAATCGTTTTACAAAATATATCTGAACATTCAAAGGCAATACATTATGATGAGCTCTATACATCATTAACAAAATATTATAATCCACCAGATCGTAAAACGTCAGTAATTTCATCTGATAAAATAACATACTTGTTGGATGACGATAAGGTTTTCTGGTAATAATTCTTATAACTCTCTTCTGCAAAACAAAAATAGGTTTTGTAATCGATCTACACGCCTTACCCCAAACACCAACACAATAAATCATATGTGGAACAATAAGTGTATTATATAACAGATACAATGCCTTGTCATTCAATAGCTCTCTAACTCTATAAAATACTGAAATGGATTTAGATTTTAAAAAATTGATATAACTTATATGTTGTTTCCAAGACAATTTTTCGTCAATTATAACAGCCAAAAACTTGACCTCATGGACTCTACAAATTTCAGAACCATCAATTTTAAATGAAACATCAATAGATTTGTCTTTATTACTAAAAATCATATAATTGGTTTTATCTAAATTTAATGATAATTTGTTAAGTTTAAACCAGAACTGAACTTTGTCAAGTTCAGTCGTCATTAATTCCATTGTTTGTTCAATACTCTTACCAAAAGTAAAAAATGAAGTATCATCAGCAAATAGGATGCATTGAAGAAGACCAGACACCTTTACCAAATCATTAATATATAAAATAAATAACTTTGGTCCCAACACCGATCCTTGTGGGACTCCACATGTGATTGTGCTATACTCAGATTTCACATCATCTATTTGAACAAACTGTGTTCTTTCCTTCAAGTAACTACGTATCCATTGTAACGCCAATCCTCTGATACCATAACTATGCAACTTATCAATAAGTATTGAGTGGTCAACAGTATCAAATGCTTTCTTCAAGTCTACAAACACACCAATACAGTATTGTCTTTGATCCACAGCAGTTGTAACTTTTTCGATTAAATCCATAAGAGCCATAGATGTGGAATTCATTGTTCTGAATCCATATTGACTGTTTGTCAAAATATTATATTTGTCAATAAATTTGTCCTCCGGGAGAGCTTTGAACACGTTCCGAGGGAGGCGGGGGACATTGAGTCCGAGTGGGCCATGTTCCGCGCCTCTATTGTCGAGGCAGCTTATCAGAGTTGTGGCCGCAAGGTTGTTGGTGCCTGTCGTGGTGGCAACCCTCGAACCCGGTGGTGGACACCGGCGGTGAGGGATGCTGTCAAGCTGAAGAAGGAGTCCTATTGGGCCTTTTTGGCCTGTGGGACCCCGGAAGCAGCAGATAGGTACCGACAGTCCAAGCGGCATGCGGCTCGGGTGGTTGCTGAGGCAAAAACTCGGGCGTGGGAGGAGTTCGGAGAGGCCATGGAGAATGACTTCCGTACGGCTTCGAGGCGATTCTGGTCCACCATCCGGCGTCTCAGGGGGGGAAAGCGGTACGCGACCAACACCATTTATGGTGGGGATGGCGTGCTGTTGACCTCAACTCGGGATGTTGTGAGTCGGTGGGCGGAGTACTTCGAAGACCTCCTCAATCCTACTGGCACGTCTTCCACTGAGGAAGCGGAGCCTGGGGACTTTGGGTCGGGCTCTCCAATCTCTGGAGCTGAGGTCACCGAGGTGGTTAAAAAGCTCCGCGGTGGCAGGGCTCCGGGGGTGGATGAGATTCGCCCTGAGTTCCTTAGGGCTCTGGATGTTGTGGGGTTGTGTTGGCTTACGCGACTCTGCAATATCGCGTGGACATCGGGGGCAGTTCCCTTGGATTGGCAGACTGGGGTGGTGGTTCCCCTATTCAAAAAGGGGGACCGTAGGGTGTGTTCCAACTATAGGGGGATCACACTCTTAAGCCTCCCTGGTAAGGTCTATTCAGGGGTTCTGGAGAGGAGGGTCCGTCGGATAGTCGAACCTCGGATTCAGGAGGAGCAGTGTGGTTTTCGTGCTGGTCGTGGAACACTGGACCAGCTCTACACCCTCAGCAGGGTCCTGGAGGGCGCGTGGGAGTTTGCCCAACCAGTTTACATGTGCTTTGTGGACTTGGAAAAGGCATTCGACCGCGTCCCTCGGGGGGTTCTGTGGGGGGTACTCCGGGAGTATGGGGTACCAGGCCCATTGATATGGGCTGTTAGGTCCCTGTACGACCGGTGTCAGAGCTTGGTCCGCATTGCCGGCAGTAAGTCAGGCTCGTTTCCAGTGAGAGTTGGACTCCGCCAAGGTTGCCCTTTGTCACCGATTCTGTTCATAACTTTTATGGACAGAATTTCTAGGCGCAGCCAAGGTGTTGAGAGGATCCGTTTTGGTGGCCTTAGAATCGCTTCTCTGTTTTTTGCAGATGATGTGGTCCTATTGGCTTCATCAGATCGTGATCTACAGCTTTCGCTGGAGCGGTTTGCAGCCGAGTGTGATGCGGCCGGGATGAGGATCAGTTCCTCCAAATCCGAGGCCATGGTCTTGAGCCGGAAAAGGGTAGCATGCCCTCTCCGGGTCGGGGATGAGGTCCTGCCCCAAGTGGAGGAGTTTAAGTATCTCGGGGTCTTGTTCACGAATGAGGGAAAACTGGAGCGTGAGATCGATAGGCGGATAGGTGCAGCGTCCGCAGTGAAGCGGGCGCTGTACCGGTCTGTCGTGGTGAAGAGAGAGCTGAGTCGAAAGGCAAAGCTCTCAATTTACCGATCGATCTACGTTCCCACCCTCATCTATGGTCATGAGCTTTGGGTTGTGACCGAAAGAACGAGATCTCGGATACAAGCGGCTGAAATGAGTTTTCTCCGCAGGGTGTCTGGACTCTCCCTTAGAGATAGGGTGAGAAGCTCAGTCATCCGGGAGGGACTCGGAGTAGAGCCGCTGCTTCTCCACATCGAGAGGAGCCAGTTGAGGTGGCTCGGGCATCTGGTTAGGATGCCTCCTGGACGCCTCCCTGGGGAGGTGTTCCGGGCATGTCCCACCGGGAGGAGGCCCAGAGGAAGACCCAGGACACGCTGGAGGGACTATGTTTCTCGGCTGGCCTGGGAACGCCTTGGGATTCCCCCAGAGGAGCTGCTCCATGTGGCTGGGGAGAGGGAAGTCTGGGCCTCCCTACTTAAGCTGCTACCCCCGCGACCCAACCCCGGATAAGCGGACGAAAATGGATGGATGGAATTTGTCCAATCTAATAACAAATAATTTTTCAAATAATTTTGAAAACTGTGGTAACAAAGATATCGGTCTGTAGTTATTGAACAAACATTTATCACCACTTTTTAAAATAGGAACCACCTTTGCTATTTTCATTCGATTAGGAAACATTCCTGTTGTAAAAGACAAGTTGCAAATATATGTAAATGGCACAATCACATGACCCATTATATTCTTTACAAATGTCATATCCATGTCCATATAATCCTTAGATTTTTTGTCAGCCATTTTATTAACCATATTCATTATTTCATCATTAGTTGTTCCATTAAGGAACATACTATGTATGCAATCTTCAATCAAATATGTAACATTTTTATGAACTCTAGGTATTTTTGCTGCAAGGTTTGTACCAACCTCTGTAAAGTATTGATTGAATTTATTAACAATCTCATCCTTATTATTTATTTCTTCATTGTCTACTACAAAATTCTGTGAAGTATTGATTCTTTCTGTATGTTTTTTCAAGACATTATTTATTACTTTCCATGTCGCCTTTATATTACCACCACTTCTGTGCAATAAGTCACTATAATATTCTTTCTTATGCTTCCTTATGATCCCTACTAATTTGTTTTTATATTTCTTATACTTCTCTTCTGCTTCCTGTGTTTTGCATTTTAGAAAACAAGAGTATAAATGATTCTTCTTTTTGCATGCATTCCTCAATCCATTAGTCATCCATGGTTGGTCAACTATTTTCTTCTTAGTATAATTTTTTTGCACACAGTGTTTTTCGTAAAGAGTTTCCAAAATATTCATGAATATATCATATGACTTATTTACATCTTCAACATACACATTTTCCCAATTTTGATTAACGAGATCTTGCTTTAGTTTATCTAAAGCTTTTTTAGATGTATTTATTATTCTATTCGTATTAGTAATTGATTTCATAGTATTATGATACTTATTATAGATGGTAAAAACCGGTAAGTGATCACTCAGATCTGTCATCAAAATACCACTAGTTACATCTTCATTATTTGTGTTTGTAAATACATTGTCGATTACTGTAGCACTATGAGTTGTGATTCTAGTTGGTCGTATTATCAGTGGGTAAAGGTTTAATGTATTCATGGAGTCTATAAATGTACTAACATTGTTGGAATCTTTTGTATTCCCCAAATCAATGTTAAAATCTCCACATAAAAATAATGTTTTATTACAATTTTTTTCAAATACAGTAGTTCTATGATTCTATCTGTAAAGAATTCAACATTAGAGCTAGGTGGTCGATATACACAACTAATTATGATGTTTTTATCGTTAGTGTTATTTATTTCTATTGTTATCATTTCAATTATATTATCATCAATAATTGACATTTCATCAATTAGTTTACAATTTACTGTATTATTCACAAATAGAGCCACACCACCACCTTTCCTATTATTTCTGTTCATATTATATAATTTATACCCCTCGATATAGGCATTGTCCATATTTTCTTCATTGAGCCATGTTTCAGTAAACGCTATTATTGTAAAAGTTCTGTTTAGTAATTTTAAGTAATCCGTTATCATAGAAATATTAGCATTCAAACTCCTACTATTGAAGTGTATTAATGATAACCCAGACTTGGTTGAACATAAATCATTAAACTCTTTAACAGTATAATATTCACAGTCCTTTGTGACCAGAAAGAAACTTGCATCAATCTCATCATCAAGACTATATATTTTTGATTCATGATTGCCAACCTCCATCATAGATAGAGATGTTCTTTCACCAAACTAATTTATACTAAGTGTTGACCTATTCTATTTTAGTGTTTAATCATTCGTGTTAGAACTATGAAGACTAATGTTAATCAATTGTATTAATTATGAAGTATCTTATGTGTTGTGATTTATCTTTATTTTATGGTTGATCCATGTTTTAGGCTTTTTGGCCTACACATGCTGCCCATGTGCTTCAGTTCTGCTCATGACAAAGAAGCATTTTGTTCCCTGTGCAGAAGTGAGGAGTTATTGTCTTACCTGTTCGAGGTGCACAATCAGAATGTTTGATTAGCTTGTGATTATAGAAAATGTGAGCTGATAAGCTTAATATTCGTACTTGTGATGTTATATTTAAAACCTAGAGTAAGCAATGGTTCATCTAAACTAAGTGTAGACCTTTAAATGTGATCAATAACAACATACACACCTTTGTATAAATGTAGTGACATTTCAAAAGCATGCAAAAGACTTGTGAAAAAGTATAAAAGGTTCTTAAAAGGTATAAAGTCCTTCGCTTTCTTTTTCCCCATTCTCACATGATTCTCACATGACGTCATGGGCAGAGACTAAAATTGCAACAAAAGATTTCTGATGTGTGCAAATAAAAGTTTATGTTTTGCAAATAACTGTTCACAAGAGAAAAAATTGTTATTTTGATTTAAAAAAGTTTTTAAACAAAATCTAAAAAAGCTAAGTCTGATCCTCTGGACATTCAAAAACAAAACAAAACAAAAAAGTAGAAATGTTTCGTCTTTCGTCCGAAAGACTTCCTCAGTCTGAGATGCTGTATTCAGCTCAGTCTTATAAATAGCACCCTCTCACAGTGGATCAACCAGTTTGCTGATGACAACCAAAACCAGCTGCTCATGATCAAGGAGGACCATCAGCCTAACGATGGATTGTTGATGGTTGTTTGTTATTCACAGAGGGCTGAGGGATACTAGCAATAACAGCATTGTAAGAGGGGGACAGTTGAACCCGGAGGTCCAGAGGACCAGACTAAGGGCCAGTTTACACGGCGCATATTTTGAGTGTAACCGCTACTTTCTCTTTGCGTCTTTGCTTATCGCCTACACGACGCTGTTGGCCCCCCTCTTTTCATCCGATACTTTCCTGATCCAACTCTCACCCCGGCTTTACACAGCACGCGGCTCCGCTCCGCCCCGCTCCGACCTCCGCAGCAAATACGCACCCATTATAATCAATGAGAGAATTTACACTGGCTCCACACGGCGGCGGTGAGCTGCGGCGAGCGGACGGCACTCCGTCAAAATTAGAAATTTTTCTATTTCTGCCGGACGCCGGAGCTGTGCCGGAGTCAACTTTTGAAGATTACGTCGCACCAACAGGAAAAGGAACGAGCACAACTTCCGTATTTACAAAATAAAATCACCACGGGCGGACTAATCCTAGCTCTATACGGATTTATTTGTACAAAAATGCTGTCAAACTATCATTTATGACTACGCCTACAAACGCAATACAAGAAATAAAAAGAAATACAAGAAATAAATAAAGTATTTTATTCTGAAATGTAATACATCACTTCCTGTTGCTCAAACCATGTCCTGTCGCTCATTTACGAGAGAAGATCAAGGCAGCAGTCTCTACTGTTGTTCTCTTTCTTCCACCGAGTGAATTGTTTTGTTCTGACTTACTTATTTATCACTTGATTTATCGCGCGATCTCGTAATTCCCGCACATGCGCCTTGGAGCGGCGCATCCAGGCGGACCTGAGCGGAGCGGAGGCAGTGGGAATTGGACTCGTTCAGCTGCGACCTGCGGACCGGAGCGGAGCCGCGTGCTGTGTAAAGCCGGGGTTAGGGTGTAACTTTTTCGCAGACCCCCCGCTGATAACGTAAACATCTCCCGTGGAGCTTTTGTGTCAACCACATGCGCGCAGCTCGCACGCGTGGACAGTCTAGGGCAGGCGGACATTTCACGTGTCACGCTGCAAAATATAACAGTTTAACAATAATAAACAGTATTTATGTTGGCGTGGGAGATGTAAATTTATCTGAACTACAGTATCTATCTGGACTCGTTACATTTTTTAAACAGTGCGTAACGTGCTGTGAAAATGAAGACACCAGGTTTATTTTTTATTTATTTATTTATTCAGCACCACAAAGTTTACGTAACACAAACACTGAGAATTAAACTGAACACACTATTAAAACACGTGAACCGAACTGTAACTACGTTAATGAACTGGACTCTTGCTGTGTGTTCATCTGGACCCATCAGAACCGCGGTCTGCCTGTTGGAACGACAGCTTCTCCACCTGGCAGAAATAAATAAATAAATAAAAACTCCGTTGTTGTGTGATCAAATTAAACACAAGCAAACATTATATTAAGAACGTTGATTTACCTGCTGTAAGTCAGCTGTTTATCACAGAGTAAAGTCCGGTTCTGGTCCACAGTCCACTCAGCGTCTGGTGTGCAGCTTGTTAGATGAAGCAGTCCCGCTTGGTGTCAAATCTGTCGACTCTTATCCAAAATCCAGCTTTAACTTGTTGTTAGCTCAACTTTTAGCACAAAAGAAAGTAGCAGACTGCCAGCAGAGTGAGGCAGCACGCATGCGCAGTGGGTGAAGGTTCAGCAGCACGCATGCGCAGTGGGTGAAGGTTCAGCAGCACGCATGCGCAGTGGGTGAAAGGGGGGGTGCATGAGGGAGGGGGGAGATTCGAGCAGATCCGTGTCAACGCAAAACTTTTAATCTAATTAACATACCCAAAAGTTCTGTTTCCCCCCACAGTGTCCGTGTAAACAGGGCCTAAGGCCCTGTACACACGTAGCCAGATATCAGTAAAACCGAACAGTTTATCATGCGGTTTGGCCTTTCATCCACACGTGAACTCCAGTTGATGTAACTATAAACGAATAATAAAAAAAACTCCGACCAAAGTGGAGATTTGAGAATTCTCGGCTTTCGAGTATGCGTGTGGAATTTCAGAACCGGAGGTTTCTGCTCCAGCTGGAGCGGCGCTGACGTCACATAATGCTCTAAAAAAAGTGCTAAAATGTCAACATACCTGCTCTGACATGATTCCCAGTTGGTCATGGTTCCCAGTTGACATTTTCCTGTGTTTTATTAACTTTGTACTCCAACATGGTATTTAATAGTAGTTCAACCTCGCGGTCTGTCCACACAAACGAACGGGGAAAAAAAGAAATAATAACAGGAAGTTGTGGCTGGGTTGAAGGGTTGTGACTTCACTACACTGCCACCTATGGGTTTGGTATATTCTTTACAACACTCTGTGGTGAAAATAAATGGGGACATGTAGACGAACATTTTAAATATCCGAACATGTATGTACAGAGATTATTTTTTTCTGCAGATATTCGTTTTTCAAACACCAGGCTACGTGTGTACAGAGCCTTAGCTTTTTAGATTTTTCTACCTGGATTATTGAGCATGCATCAGGGTATTTTCTTAAACAAAAGTTTTTGTTTAAAAAAAAAAAGAAATAATTACAATTCCAAAAGTTTTGATTACATTTTTTTTTTTTTACTTACGGTAACTGTTTGTTTTGTTTTTTTTTTTTCATTGAATAATTGTGAAACAAATTTAACTCCTTTTTTTTTATTTACCCTTTATTTATCCAGATAGTCTCATTGAGCCATGATAACTCATTTTCAAGAGAGACCTGTTTAGGGAGCAGATGGTGGGGGTTAAGGGCCTTGCTCAGGGGCCCAGAGGGGGGCGAATGAGAAACAGACCCTAAACTTACTTAAAGTCTGGATGGAGTTTTTTCCCCTTCATTTGTACGCTTTTATTGGCCAGGAGCAATTGATTGGTTATTACATACATTATATATATTATGGTAGTTCAGGGTGAGTTATTTTTAATTCTAAATGAATATCCTTGTTGGACTTTTATTTAAGTGCTATTCTCCTTCAAGATACATTTACCTAACGCTAGAATGAATGCAATGTACATTATGCAGCAAAGGAAGTTAGAAGATTGGACATATATCCATTATGGAGAGATGATAGGTTTTGGATGGGCGATGTGCTCCCTATTGCATATGCAATACTGAAGAATGACTGTTGTCATTAACAATACAGGGAAGCTTTTTAGTTATCTTGCTTTGCTAGCAAAGTCGTTAGCTATCAGCTAGTTAATAGCACAACAACAACAGCCTATTGTCTGTATGATAAAAATACTGAATCGGTAGATAAGAACAGTTTTTCCTCACCTGGCTGTCTCCCGCTCAGTAGTTCTTCAGAGAAAGGCTGAAGCAGAGGCCTGTCAGTGTCTGTTGTATTTCATTACCTCTCTGCTTAAACCGCTACTCCATGCTGAAGCAGAAACGATAAAACGTTTTCCGTTATCTGACAAGTAGCAAGTCTACTCCACTTTATTCACCAAAAACTTTTTTTTTTAATTCACCAAAAACTGTTCTGTAATCTGGAACATTCGCTACGTTGAGCTCCACAGTTAGCCGCCTTATCTCACTGTGCAAGAGGCAATTGTGTCCTGTGTCACAGGCAAAAGGTCAAAGGTAACAAGGTGACCAGAGGGCTTATGTTGTTTTTCTTGCAAAATACAAAAACACAACAAAAAAACAATAATAATTTTAGTACATTTACAAATGTGTCAGAGGAGGGCTTAGGAAATAAAAAAATAAAAATAAAAAGACTAAAAGGCCACTTTGGGGCAAGGAGCAAAAGGGGCAGGTGCTCAAGCCCCCCTAGCTCCCCCACTCTGCACGTGCCTGGCTGGCAGGTTTGTCTTTTATTGAACCAGATTTGGAAATATATTTGTTCACCTGTTTGTGTTCATCTGGAAGTCATTGATTTGTGCCTTTGCACAGAGATTCAAATGTTTATGGAACAGAACTCAGAACAGCATCGTTGTGTGTGTGGTTTTTTTTGTTGTTTCCGATGTATAGGTCACACCTTTTTATGTTTTTTCAAGGCCTGCGACCTATACACCGGTGCGACCTATATATGGCTTGTTATCACTTTCGGCGAATTTTTTTTTTAAATCCAGCTCATTTCACAATTACGTTCATTTATTAAGGAAAAGTTCAGCTCAGACATATATTTGCTATAATTTTTATCAAACAAATAATTGTTTTTAAGTGTTAATCTTCTTAAAAGCCTTGCTGTGCGCTCCTGTGGCAGACATTTGCAGCAGAGCTAAACGTAGGTGCGACCTATACACCGGTGCAACCTATCTAGGGATTTTTCCAATCTATTGGTGATAATTGGACAATGCGACCTATACACAGGTGCGACCTGTACACCAGAAAATACTGGTGGGATAGGTGGATCAAAAACTTATGCTCTGTTGGTTATCTTACAGGGGGATGTTGGGTCGAGGTTCTGAAAGGACTTCAGGACTCCAGAGTGGTTTGGCAAGCGAGTGGCAACAAAGCAGGAACTGGCAGACGGAAATCGGGATCCAAGGATTCACAAAACTGTGGACACAAGATCAAAAGGTAAGAACTCTTATCAGACTGATATGCACTGGCTGAAGTCATAAATACCGATTGAGGTACAATGCTCCAGCATTGGATCTCACTGGACTGCAGCCTTAAAGTGAAACTAAACCCAAATTTAAGTTTCTTTAGCTGATAAACTCCCTAGAATGTGTTTAAAATGTTTCTGAGCACTATTTCTGTGTTAATTTTCATGTATTTGTGCGTATTAGTTAAAATCGGCAATATTTGGTCTAAAAACGTGTTCACTGTAGCCCTATGGTTGAACAGAGGTTATTGCACGTTAATTTTACTATTAGTTCAAATGCTCAGTTGTGACATGTCTGCTCAGTTGTGACGTCACATCGTCTCCTGCCTGAATATAAAACTGTAGCCACGCCCCCGAGAAGGTCACTCCCCCCTGCAGAGCTCAGGGCGGAGCGGAGTTGGATCAGAGATTAGCATCATAGCATTAGCATAGAAGAGCTACGATGTTCCATAAAAGCTCTTCAAACTGATGTTCATTGTCCACCCACCCTTACACCATCAGGTTACAATCCGTTTGGAGGTGAGTCCCATTTTACATCTTTCCATTCCATAATTTATTTTTGGAGTATATGACGTGTTTCTTCATGTGCTGTTTATTGCGGCCTGCAGCTTTGCTTTGGTGTGGCCCCACATAAGGTTGTGGCATTTATCTGTTGCTGATCAACATTAGTTTGTGTTGTAAATGCGTTTAAATGCTAAGAATCTAGTGTTTCTTATGAACACCGCAGAGTGTGTGAACTCTTGATAATGAAGACCGTGACATCAAAAAAGAATGGAGACTAGCTGGCGCTAATTTTAGCTGTTGTACTAGTTACGATGTTTATGTTTATGTTTATTAAATTTGTTCATTTTTTTACAAAAGAAACAATACAAGACAATCCCATAAATGATAATGTACAAAATATAAAAAAATGAAAGGTAGCAGAAAGAAGAATAAATCTTATTATATCTGCCCCTTTTCTCCAACATCAGATTAAACAAAAATAATCTTCAACAAACAGTACAAAATAACTAACTCTTTCTAATTTTCTAACTAAATTTCTTTTGCTGCAAATAATGTTGTGGTATTTATAAAATAATATGTACTTGGTGAATGAATATATCATGTTCATCAGCTCTGTGCAGCAGTATTTATTTTGCACTGGGTCATCTGTTTGACATCAACAAAGTGATAAAACAGTAATCTAAAAAAGCTAAGGCTGGTCCTCTGGATATTCAAAAAATAAAACAAAACAAAGCAAAAAAAAAATGTAGAAACGTTTCGTCTTTCGTCCGAAAGACTTCCTCAGTCTGAGTTGCTGTATTCAGCTCAGTCTTATAAATAG
>JBBPBX010008192.1:0-23604 GCA_038048925.1 Garcialebias charrua | reverse complement strand
AGATAGGGTGATGTGTCTAAATGTAGAAGTAGAAGGTCTGTGGCTAAACATAGTAAGTGGTTATGCTCCACAGGTTGGATGTGATGGGGAGGAGAAAGATAAATTTGGGAAAGATTTGGATGAAGTGATAGAGAGTATTCCCAGGGAGGAAAGAGTGGTGATTGGAGCAGACCTGAATGGACATGTTGGTGAAGGAAACAGAGGGGATGAGGAAGTGATGGGTAGGTTTGGTGTCCTACATTCTGTGTAGAAGAGGAAACCTGAGAGAGATTGGAGACTGTAAGGTTGTGGCAGGGGAGAGCGTGGCCAGACAGCATCGGATGGTTGTGTGTAGAATGACTGTTGTTGCGAAGAAGAGAAAAAGAGTAAAATCAGAGAAGAAGACCAAATGGTGGAAGCTAAAGAAGGAAGAATGTTGTGAGAAATTCAGAGACGAGCTGTTAAAGGCTCTGGGTGGTAAGAAAGAGCTTCCAAGTGACTGGGCTACTACAGCAACAGTAATTAGAGAGACAGGTAGGAAGGTACTTGGTGTGTCATCTGGACAGAGAATGGATGATAAGGAAACCTGGTGGTGGAATAGTGAAGTGCAGGACGCCATTCAAAGAAAGAGATTAGCCAAGAAGAAATATGACAGTGAGAGGACTGAAGAGAGGAGACAGGAATATAAGGAGATGGGACATAGAGCAAAGAGGGAAGTAGCTAAGGCAAAGCAGAGGGCGTACAATGAGTTATATGGGAGACTGGACACTAAAGAGGGCGAGAAGGACTTGTACCGATTGGCAAGACAGAGGGATCAGGCTGGAAAGGATGTGCAGCAGGTTAGGCTTATTAAAGATGGGAATGGGAATGTTCTAACAAGTGAGGAGAGTGTGATGGGAAGATGGAAGGATTACTTTGAGGAGCTAATGAATGAAGAGAATGAAAGAGAAAGAAGAGTGGAGGTAATAGAAACTGTGGACCAGGAAGTGGGAAAGATTAGTGAGGGTGAAGTCCGGAAAGCTCTGAAAAGAATGAAGAAGGGGAAGGCAGTAGGACCTGATGACATACCAGTGGAGGTTTGGAAATGTCTTGGAGAGATGGCAGTGAGGTTTTTGACTCAAATATTTAATGGAATATTTGAGGGTGAGAAAATGCCTGAAGAATGGAGAAGAAGTGTGCTGGTTCCCATTTTTAAGAACAAGGGTGATGTACAGAGTTGTAGCAACTACAGCGGAATTAAGTTGATGAGCCACACGATGAAGATCTGGGAGAGAGTTGTTATGAGGAAATCTGGAGTGGCAGAAAAGTATGTTAGACTGGTACAGGACATGTATGAAGACAGCAGGACAGTGGTGAGATGTGCTGTAGGAGTGACAGATAGCTTCAAGGTGGAGGTGGGATTGCATCAAGGATCGGCTCTGAGCCCCTTCTTGTTTGCTCTGGTGATGGACCGACTAACAGATGAGGTCAGGCAGGAATCCCCATGGACTATGATGTTTGCAGATGACATTGTGATATGTGGTGAGAACAGGGAACAGGTGGAAGAGAACTTGGAGAGGTGGAGGTATTCACTTGAAAGAAGAGGAATGAAAGTCAGCCGTAGTAAGACAGAGTACATGTGTGTGAATGAGAGGGAGGCCAGTGGAACAGTGAGGCTACAAGGAGCAGAGGTCACAAAGGTGCAGGACTTCAAGTACTTGGGGTCCACTGTCCAGGAAAATGGGGAATGTGGTAAAGAGGTGAAGAAGAGAGTCCAGGCAGGATGGAGTGGATGGAGAAAAGTTTCAGGAGTGATTTGTGACAAAAAGGTGTCAGCAAAGGTCAAAGGAAAAGTTTACAAGACAGTGGTGAGACCAGCTATGTTGTATGGTCTGGAGACAGAGACATGGACAAAAAGACAGGAGAAAGAACTGGAAGTAGCAGAAATGAAGATGCTGAGGTTCTCCTTAGGAGTGACAAGGATGGATAAGATCAGGAATGAGATCATCAGAGGTACAGCACATGTTAAACAACTGGGAGATAAAGTTAGGGAGGCCAGACTGAGATGGTTTGGACATGTCCAGAGGAGGGACAGTGGGTATATTGGTAGAAGGATGTTAGAAATGCAGCTGCCAGGAAAAAGACAAAGAGGGAGACCAAAGAGGAGATATATGGATGCAGTTAGAGAGGACATGGAGGTAGTTGGAGTGAGGACAGAGGATGCAGAGGACAGAGTGAGGTGGAAGAGAATGACTCGCTGTGGCGACCCCTGAAAAGGGAAAAGCCGAAAGAAAAAGAAGAACTCACACGAGGGGGACCATACTCCTGTCAAATTTGTGAGGACTGATTTGGACTTGAATGTCTTTTGGCACGCCACATGCAAACTCAACAGGTGTGAAACCATTTTCTTGTAACATTTGTCTTAAAGGTTTCGGCCAGAGTAATAGTTCGACTTATCACATGAGAGAACATACAGGTGAGAAGACATATTCTTGCAAAGAATGTGGAAATGGTTTCTGTCAAAATGGGAAGTTGAATGTCCACATGAGGACTCACACAGATGAGAAACCGTATTCCTGCAACAAGTGTGGTAAAAGTTCAGGATCAATGACCAGCCTGCTGTATCACATGAGAACTCACACAGGTGAAAAACCTTATTCCTGTAAAATGTGTGGGAAACAATTCATTCAAAGTACTCGTTTGATTGGTCACATGAGAAAACACAGATGACAAGCCTCATTGTTGTGAAGAATGTGGAAAAAGTTTTGGTACCATCTGTGCTTTGACCGTCCACAAGTCAAGAGGACTCATACTGGAGTGAAGCATATTCCTGTGAAAAATGTGGGAAAAGTTTCAAATCCAGCTCTGCCCTGCTGTATCACGAGAAATGGCTCATGTGAAAAACCATACTGTTATACAATCGATGGGAAAAGATTCAGTCAAAGCAGCCACAAAAAACTCCTACAAGTGAAAAGTCTTAAAAACTGAAGTGTTTCATCTCAGAGTGTGAGTTTGTTTTGTTTTGAGTGGATTTACAAAATAAACTAGAAGATTCACAAATGTATTCCAGAAATATTCAACTCAATTTGGAAACTGAATAGATCAAATCATTGATATATCCTGATATTTAAAGCCCTTCTACTGAAAGAAAGTGGATTTTCATTTTCCTATTACTCTAGTTCTCTTTTATTAGCTGTCCTCTTGTGAAGTTTGTTTTCACAAAGAGTTTGACCTCAAGAATAATTCTTTTAGTTCTGGGTTTTTATACCGGATTCACTGAACATTGTTCTCATAAGTTGCGTTTTATGGCTGTTGAGTCATTCTCCATCATCGTGTATATCTATGCTACTGTGGGCGAGGGACAGCAAGCTCCGTGTTGTCTTCTGTTCATACAAGTATGCAAAATTGCAATGGTTTGTTATCTGGGTGTCCAAATACATGTAGTTCTTTTAAAAGTTTTCAATTGTTCTAAAATGCTGCTGCCAGAGTCTTAACTGGAGTTAGTGAGAGAGATAATATCTTTCCAGATTTACCTTCTCTCCATTAGCTCCCTGTCAAGTGCAGAGTTGAATTCAAAATCTATACCTCTAACATACAAAGCTCTCAACGACCTAGCTCCATATTATATTTCAGATATTACTGTTCCATATTTTCCAAACAGATCACTTCACTGTCAGACTGCAGGTTTACTCGTGGTCCCTAGAATTTTCAATAGCAGAATGGGAGGAAGATCTTTCAGTTATTAGACTTCTCTCTTGTGGAGCCAACTTCCAGATCCTGTTCAAAAAGCTGACTCATTGTCCAGTTTGAGACTGGGATTAAGAATTTCCTTTTTGATAAATCCTATAATTAGGGTTGGCTTGTTATGCTGCTATAGGCTTAGACTACCAGAGGACAATTTGACCTCATTTGTTAAAATTTAATCATTTTCATTTGATACTATTTCTTTTTTAACATGTGATTCTTGATTTGCCATTTTGTATCTGTTCCTACCAAACCCAGCTGGTCGAAGCAGATGGATGCTTGTCCTAACCCTGGTTCTGCTAAAGGTTTCTTCCTCATGAGGGAGTTTTTCCTGTCCACTGTCGCATTCATGCTTGCTCAAGATGAGAGTTCTGTGATGTAGTTAAATTCAAAGCAGTCTGCTCCTCAGATAAATAATGTTAAATTATTATTTTTTATATATGAATGTTTGTGTTCAGTGCCCTTAGATTACTTCTGTTTTGACTTGGCACTATATAAATAAACTGAATAGAATTGAAAATTGCTCTTTGTCTGTAAAAAAGGACCAGTCTGCCTTGGAAGACCCAACCAGTGGCATAGCTCTTGGGTTCATAAAGGATCGCAAATTCCTCCACCTAAGTGACGATTTATGGAGGATTTTGAACCAACAAAATATTTCTGAAGTGAGACAACTTGTTGAACAAGACGTGGAACGCCTACATGAATAAAAAAGTCCGTCTGTCTTTGTTTTAGCTTCACAAGATTATTATTGCCCATTACTCGCAGAATGCTGCTGTTGAAAAATATTGCAGATGTTTTAAGAAGTAAAAACCTTCACACACACTAGATGTCCCACTAAGACCCAGCAGTATAAGGGTAATAAACCAACCTCCATCAAATACAGCAAACTATATAAACTACTCTCCAGGCCAGTGGTCACTCTTTCAGGGATGAAGATGTTCACATCCTTGATAGAGAGGAACAATGGTTTGAGAGAGGAGTAAAGGAGGCCATCTTTGTGAAAAGAAACCGTCCATCATTAAACAGAGGTGGAGGCCTCCGGGTTCAACTGTCCCCCACTTACAATGCTGTTATTGCTAGTATCACTCAGCCCTCTGTGAATAGCAAACAACCATCAGGGTGCTAACGATCCATCGTCAGGCTGATGGTCCTCCTTGATCATGTGAGCAGCTGGTTTCGGCTGTCATCAGCAAACTGGTTGTGTAACACTGTGAGAGGGTGCTATTTATAAGCCTGAGCTGAACACAGCTTCTCAGACTGAGGAAGTCTTTTGGACGAAAGACGAAACGTTTCTACAGTTTTTTTTGCTTTGTTTTGTTTTGTGTTTTGGAATGTCCAGAGGATCAGACTTAGCTTTTTTAGATATATAAACTACTACTATATAAAAAACACGGTTGTTTTGATACAGCCATCAAATCACGAGTCCTTCATGAGATTGGTATTTTACTTAACATATCAGTTAATTTAGTATTTTTTTTAATTTGTTTTATATATATTTTAGCACCTTTGAATATTATTTGCTCTGTTTTGTGGGTCTGTTGGACAGCAGTTTGGTGAACTCAGTTTCATGTGTAAAAGTGATTTGATTTCTTTAATATTTTTAGGTTTAAAAACCTCTACACTCATTGTTTGTCTCTCTTCTTTACTAAATGTCCATGTTACTGTGAGTTTGTTCTGAGAGAAGACTGTAGGCTGTATGCAGATGGTGCTGAGGCTGCTGAACGGGTCAGTCCACCTGACCTGACCCACCCAAACTCACACAGGCGAAAAACCTTATTCCTGTAAAATGTGTGAGAAACAATTCAATCAAAGTACTCATCTGATTGGTCACATGAGAAAACACACAGGTGACAAGTCTCATCATTCTGAAGAATGTGGGAAAAGTTTTGGTACCATCTATGCTTTGACCAGCACATCTAAAGTTTACTAAACTCCCCAACCAAGGACACCAACGTTTACATGCTCGTGTAGTAACACAAGCATTGTTCAGTTGAGAAAACAACAAACAAACTGGGCAGAAGCAGTAGAGATTTAATATGAGTTGATGCAGCATCTTTCACACGTATAACAACCCTGAGAAATAATGTTTAAACAAAACAGACCCTCGTTTGGCTAGCTAGCCTTTAGCCTAGTGTGGAGGGCAGGTGCTGCCCTTTTCTCCATCGTCCATGTTCTGATTGATGTCACAGTTGATCATTATTGACTATCGACAGAGCAACCCTTCCAAAATGATCAGACTACCCCTTCAGGTGTGTGAACAGACCCTTGCAGTCAGGTGGAGTGATGCAGGTCTGGAATCTGTTTGGAGGGGGGCCTCCTCTGTCAGTCAGGCTCTTGCTTCTTCCCAGAGACGTCATCCTGGTCTGCAGAGACCTCCAGTCCCTCTGCCCTGCTGCTGCCATGGGGGCGCTAAAGGAGTTGCGGCAAGAAATAGCTCTGGTTAGCGCAGCCTGGTATTTCTGGGGTGTCCAATTAAGTCTCAATATGTTTTTCTGCTGGGGGTTAATGAGCTCCAGGTACATTTTGGCTCTTAGAGCTGGCAGAAACAGTCTGGAGTCCAGTTGCAGCTGAGGACTCAGATGGGTTATTACTCCTACGGGTGCTGATTGGGAACGAGAGAACTTAAAGTGTGCGAGGTGGAGGCACGTTGTTCTCGTCTGCTTTGAATTTCCATTTCTCTTAACTGTGTTTCCATTCTGAGCTTCCTGTGACGAGGACTGAGGACAATGAGACTGGGGCTCTGGGATCAGGGTGGCAAAGCCGGGGACTGGTTCGGAGCTGGAGTGAAGTCTGTTGAACTCCTGATGGAAATTTGAGGCTGAGCTGACATTATTATTATTATTACATGGAGATTGCACCCTCGCGAGACCAACCTGAACAAGTTTCTTTCAACACGTCTGTAAAGGCCAGTGAGACTGTTGCATACACAGGAGACCCCGCCCTCCTTACTTACGTATAAATATGCAGCGTGGTTTCATTTCCCTAATCTTTTTGCACTTTACCTGCTTTCACCTCACTGCAGGCCACCTGAATGAGGCTTAACTGTCCGACTGGAGGTGAGCTCGCTCCCTGCCCAGGGCGTCACTACAAGCCCTGGTCCTGCTTGCTGCTTGTTTAGCTTGCTAACTTACAGCATCTGTTTACCCCATTTGGCCCAGCTAACGGTCACTTTTCTGCTTGCTGTCTTTCTATAGCCTGCTTAGTTTGCTAACTGGCCAAGTTCACTCTTCCCTGTTTAGCCTTGCTAATGAGGGAGCACATTAAAAACAGCACAGCTAACTTTCTGCCTGTTTAGCATGTTAACTGGCAATTTATTGATTCCATGAGCTTCTTGCAAAAGTTGTTTGGACTTTGGTCCCATTCCTCCTGACAGAACTGGTGGAACCCAGTCAGGTTTGTAGGACACCTCCCTCACACACGCCTTTTCAGCTCTGCCCACAGATTTTCTATGGGACTGAGATCAGAACTTTGTTGTTTGTAACTAATCTGGCAGCATGCTGAGGGCCATTGTCCATTTGAAGACCCATGTGTGTCCAAGCTTTAACTTCCTGGCTCATGTCTTGAGATACTGCTGTAGGATGGGAGGTAGGGTTTGCCCTGACACAACCTTACTTTAATTACTTGTTCACACTCGTTCAAGTCAGAATAGTAATTCACGGATTCTCTTCCTTTTTGGATTAAACTTAACGCTTGTGTGATCAGAATGAGAGATGAAAGAGTGACGATGAGACTTTAATTATATTTGATCAATCAAAGAGATGCAATCATTTATTTAACAGATACTTAAAAATTAACATCCTATATACACTGGATTGGTTCTAATCAATTTACTATAAATTGACACATCAAACTGTTGAAATTATGTGTCCATAACTTCTACTAATCAACGTACATTTCAAGGAAAAACAGATTAAATTATGAGATCTTAAAATAACTTATATCTGAAGGCTCTTAGCTTAAAGTTTACTGGCAAGATAAGGAAAGGAGAAGGAGGAAGAAAAGAGAGAGGGATTTATCTTGAATGTTTCAACCAGAATGACAACTCTTCCATACGGCCCAAGCTGAACTCACACTCCGGTAAACATAGACAACTTTTTTACCTTGCATAGATGATCAGTCCCTGCTCCGGTAAAAGGGGCCAGCATTAAACGTTAATGGATCGTCTGTCCAGTTACGCCCCAAAAGGTCTCCAGCCTGTTACCTTTTTGCTTCTCGTTGAGGCTTGCTTTAACCGGCAAAAGTAGTGGCATTTCCTGGTTGATTTTCAAAATGAAATATTCCTCAAAGGAATTTTATTCGAACTTGGAACTTTACACTCGGTTCGGACTCACAACAGCGTGCCATAAGTCCTCAGCTGATGACAAGGTCTTTGACGCGTGACCAAACGTCAATACAGCTTTTAGGAGAAAGTTCAGCTCTTCAACTCTCCAGCAAGACTGCACGTTCAAGGAAGTGAACGCTTTTTAAAAGAGGGCTTGACCTCAGAGTATTCTCTCCGTTTATTGGTCAGTCAACCAGGAAGTAGGAGGAGGAAAGTTGATGTCAGAGAGGTTATTTGAAGTCAAAGAGTTTATTACAAGTCAAGAAACAGAGTTTGTTTAGAAGAAAAACAGAAAGTTGTTTTAGAATGAAGAGGGGACAGACGCCAGCTTTATGATTAAAACTTGATTAAACTGTCTCAAACATTTCTAAACAAATACTGAGAGATCAATTTGACATGTCCTTGGCTTGGACAGAATTATCAAAACATTGAACACAGTAATGCTCATAACATAACACAAGGTTATACTTTGATTATATTTGAATTAGAACAAATTAAAGCATAAAAAGAGTCTCTTGGTGAGATGATTTTGTGTTCTAGATTCAAACTAAATGGAATAAAAAGTGTTCATGTCCCTGCATGAATGTCTTCAAGAAAAGTTGCATCACTGAAAGTTTTCAGAGACTAAGGTGTACCACTACACTGCGTCAATATTTCCACATATTGTTCTTTCCTCATGAGCCATCTACATGTATTTTGTTTAGTGCACCATAGCCAGAGCCATAGAGTGAGAGAGTTGCGACACTGTTTGAACTCACTGAAAGGCGGTCACGTGGTTCATGCAGCTTTCAATAGTTCCAAACAGCTCATCGCTGTCAAGTGGCTACTGGCGGGACGTAACGCAAAAATGGACTTTTCTTACTTTGCCCAGCGACTTTTGGTAATTATTGATCAGTAATGAACTGAATTCTTAACTGATTATTGATTACTTAACTGTCTGTGCATTTTATCAAAGCATTTTTAGACGCTGCAGGTTGTTGGTGCCTGTCGTGGTGGCAACCCTCGAACCCGGTGGTGGACACCGGCAGTGAGGGATGCTGTCAGGCTGAAGAAGGAGTCCTATTGGGCCTTTTTGGCTTGTGGGACCCCGGAAGCAGCTGATAGGTACCGACAGTCCAAGCGGCATGCGGCTCGGGTGGTTGCTGAGGCAAAAACTCGGGCGTGGGAGGAGTTCGGAGAGGCCATGGAGAATGACTTCCGTACGGCTTCGAGGCGATTCTGGTCCACCATCCGGCGTCTCAGGGGGGGAAAGAGGTACGCGACCAACACCATTTATGGTGGGGGTGGCGTGCTGCTGACCTCAACTCGGGATGTTGTGAGTCGGTGGGCGGAATACTTCGAAGACCTCCTCAATCCTACTGGCACGTCTTCCACTGAGGAAGCGGAGCCTGGGGACTTTGGGTCGGGTTCTCCGATCTCTGGTGCTGAGGTCGCCGAGGTGGTTAAAAAGCTCCGCGGTGGCAAGGCTCCGGGGGTGGATGAGATTCGCCCGGAGTTCCTTAGGGCTCTGGATGTTGTAGGGTTGTGTTGGCTTACGCGACTCTGCAATATCGCGTGGACATCGGGGGCAGTTCCCTTGGATTGGCAGACTGGGGTGGTGGTTCCCCTATTCAAAAAGGGGGACCGTAGGGTGTGTTCCAACTATAGGGGGATCACACTCTTAAGCCTCCCTGGTAAGGTCTATTCAGGGGTTCTGGAGAGGAGGGTCCGTCGGATAGTCGAACCTCGGATTCAGGAGGAGCAGTGTGGTTTTCGTCCTGGTCGTGGAACACTGGACCAGCTCTACACCCTCAACAGGGTCCTGGAGGGTGCGTGGGAGTTTGCCCAACCAGTTTACATGTGCTTTGTGGACTTGGAGAAGGCATTCGACCGCGTCCCTCGGGGGGTTCTGTGGGGGGTACTCCGGGAGTATGGGGTACCAGGCCCTTTGATAAGGGCTGTTAGGTCCCTGTACGACCGGTGTCAGAGCTTGGTCCGCATTGCCGGCAGTAAGTCAGGCTCGTTTCCGGTGAGAGTTGGACTCCGCCAAGGTTGCCCTTTGTCACCGATTCTGTTCATAACTTTTATGGACAGAATTTCTAGGCGCAGCCAAGGTGTTGAGAGGATCCGTTTTGGTGACCTTAGAATCGCTTCTCTGTTTTTTGCAGATGATGTGGTCCTACTGGCTTCATCAGTTCGTGATTTACAACTTTCACTGGAGCGGTTTGCAGCCGAGTGTGATGCGGCCGGGATGAGGATCAGTTCCTCCAAATCCGAGGCCATGGTCTTGAGCCGGAAAAGGGTAGCATGCCCTCTCCGGGTCGGGGAGGAGGTCCTGCCCCAAGTGGAGGAGTTTAAGTATCTCGGGATCTTGTTCACGAATGAGGGAAAACTGGAGCGTGAGATCGATAGGCGGATAGGTGCAGCGTCCGCAGTGAAGCGGGCGCTGTACCGGTCTGTCGTGGTGAAGAGAGAGCTGAGTCAAAAGGCAAAGCTCTCAATTTACCGATCGATCTACGTTCCCACCCTCATCTATGGTCATGAGCTTTGGGTTATGACCGAAAGAACAAGATCTCGGATACAAGCGGCTGAAATGAGTTTTCTCCGCAGGGTGGCTGGACTCTCCCTTAGAGATAGGGTGAGAAGCTCAGTCATCCGGGAGGGACTCGGAGTAGAGCCGCTGCTTCTCCACATCGAGAGGAGCCAGTTGAGGTGGCTCGGGCATCTGGTTAGGATGCCTCCTGGACGCCTCCCTGGTGAGGTGTTCCGGGCATGTCCCACCGGGAGGAGACCCAGAGGAAGACCCAGGACGCGCTGGAGGGACTATGTTTCTCGGCTGGCCTGGGAACGCCTTGGGATTCCCCCGGAGGAGCTGCTCCAAGTGGCTGGGGAGAGGGAAGTCTGGGCCTCCCTACTTAGGCTGCTACCCCCGCGACCCGACCCCGGATAAGCGGAAGAAGATGGATGGATCGATGGATGGAGGGACATTTATCATTAAATTTTAGAGGGAAACGAGACTGTAAACACGTCATTGAACACATTTTACAGACCATTATTTGTTAGAATTTTTTTTAATGCAATATCAATATAGCCATGTCAACAGTGTTTTACATACACGTAAAAAAAAAACTGGAGTAACACCAATTATATAAATACAGTAGCTTTGAAGTTATTTCTATTGTTCTCTGCAAGCTAGCGTGAAATGCTCTACCTTGTCCTCCATGCCAGCTCAACTCTGCTCCAGCTTACTTTAGATCTGGATTGAACATTTCTGTAGAATATATAATTTTCTATTTTTCATTTTATATGGAAACCAAGTACTGTACCTGGATCTATAACAGAGTTGATTGTGCTTGTAGTCAGACAACTATTGTAAAATTGTAATTGTAAAAATCTCTCTATGGCTCTGGTTGCATCCAGGTGCAGTTGTTGGTGCAGTTGTTGGCGCCACAGATATCATATAAAAGCTATATCCCGCATCGCCCGGTCGCCTGCTCTACTCAGTGTAACCTGTTTGACAGGTGCAGTAAAGTATCTGCACGTTTAATCAGTCATAGCTCGCTGAATACTAAACTTATTTTCAAGATTTTACCCTCTGTAAATCTTATAGGCGTACAGCCATTAAAGCTGAACACATGGTTCAGTGTATTTAAATGTTCCTGGTGGGTTCAAAAAACGTTCAATAGAAAAACAACTGGACTTTATTTATAACAGAAGACGTTTCGTTCTTCAAATAAACCTTCTGTTACAGTTAACCTTCCTTCTGTTAACTGTCTTCTGTTACAAATAAAGTCCAGTCGTTTTTCTATTGAACGTTTTTTGAATTGATCATGTCCTGGATGACTGAGAATCTTCACCAGCATATTCTTAGGTTAACACTACATGTAGTAAAATACTGTATCTATCTATCTATCTATCTATCTATCTATCTATCTATCTATCTATCTATCTATCTATCTATCTATCTATCTATCTATCTATCTATCTATCTATCTATCTATCTATCTATCTGTCTGTCTGTCTGTCTGTCTGTCTGTCTGTCTGTCTGTCTGTCTGTCTGTCTGTCTGTCTGTCTGTCTGTCTGTCTGTCTGTCTGTCTGTCTGTCTGTCTGTCTGTCTGTCTGTCTGTCTGTCTGTCTGTCTGTCTGTCTGTCTGTCTGTCTGTCTGTCTGTCTGTCTGTCTGTCTGTCTGTCTGTCTGTCTGTCTGTCTGTCTGTCTGTCTGTCTGTCTGTCTGTCTGTCTGTCTGTCTGTCTGTCTGTCTGTCTGTCTGTCTGTCTGTCTGTCTGTCTGTCTGTCTGTCTGTCTGTCTGTCTGTCTGTCTGTCTGTCTGTATAATTTTTTCATTTATAATTTTTTATTTTTTATTTGTACGCATCCTTTATGATTGTCTGTTGTCCATTGTTGTCATCACTCTTGGTTTAAAATTCGGGTCTCTCTGGTAAATGAGTACCAGAGGCTTAATGGGATTAATTTGTATACTGTAAATAACAGTAGAATTAATTTTACATATGCAAAATGTATTTTTATAGAATGTAAAAGTATGTTATTCAAAGTGTTAAGCTTATACATGGGTGATTCTTTTTTTGCGGCAACATTTTGGCTTCAGGACTTTTGAAAATAAAAAGAGTAATATTTTAAGTTTTAAATATTTTGTTACATCACTGACATGTTTAGCAATAAGAAATTAATAATGGTCAAGCTCAGGGCTGGATAAAATAATAATTACAGGTAAAGTAATAATTACATGTATATGTGATTACGTTTTACCTGAATTTCCACCCTGTTAGGTCCTTGTTACACCTTGTTTGGTTCATAAACCTAACAGGGTGGAATTTTTTTTAGCTAATCTAGCTGTAGCTCTTTATGTGGTCAACATTTAGCTAGCTAACCTTCAACAGAATAGCAAACCTTTAATGACTAAATCTAATATGTTGTTTTTTAAATTCTACCAAATAAACATTTCCCACAATTTATCTTAACAGGGTGGAACTTTAAGGTTGACTCATACAGGTTTAATATATTTAAGATTAAAAAAAGTAAGGAGAGAGTGACAGATGAAGCTTAACTTGTTTTCCATGGTTGAATTCCCTCCAAAACCAGTTGATGTCTTCTTCTTGTAAATGGCTTTTATGGAATTGTAGTCTTTTGAGGGCAAAAAGGAAACATTCTAACAGGGTGGAAAGTTACTACTGGGACATGTATAATATCAAGAAAATATCAAATAAAAAAATAGTTTCAACAGATTCAGTTTCATAATAAAATAAGGTTTAGTCCAGTCAATCAAATTATTGAAGAAATTTCTTTTTTAATTTAATTTTATTGTTTAAACTTATTGAGGAAATATTTTACACTGCACTGCGGACACAATAAAATTGACCATCTATGTCACCAAAAAGGTGTGTAAAGTACAAAATAATATTTTAAATGCATTTCATTTATATTTGAATGATGGCAAACATCTAAGTGTATAATTAAAATACTTTGTTGTAAATATTTGGCACATTTTAGAAAAAAATCAGGGTAAGAGAAACATGCGGACATGAATGTTGCCCCAAAAAAAGAATCACCCACATAATGCCATCATAAATGTATGTTTATACTGTCTCCTGCCTCCGTTTTCACAACATGGTGGGTTGCCAGTTGGGCTTGTCTTCAAAGAGCGGGTCGCTCAGGGTTGCCAGATCTCCAGACCAAAAGAAGCGATCAGCTCCTTCAAAACAAGCACAAACAAGCGGCTCGCTCTTTCAAAAAAAGCCCAAAAAAAGCCCAGCTGGCAACCCATCCCATTGTGTAAAAAAAGGCAGTTTTAAACAGTATAAACATATTTATTATGGCATTACATATATCTAGCAAAATTATACATAAAAGAACGTATTCAGTCTAAAAAATAAAAATACATTTTGCATTTTTCTCCCATCTGTGGTCGGATCCAGTCTTGAAGAGCACGCTCTTTCTCCCAATCTTTATTATATTTTTTTCCATATTTACCCCACTTAGAGCTCACATTAGCGTTGTCTTGTCTAGACAAAGAATAAAGAACAGAGACAAAGAATAAAGAACAATGTTGCATTCGCGTGTAGTCGGATGTCCCGTGAAGATACACGGTTTTTAATTTTAAACTCACTTTGAAAGTAATTTTCATTAATTTATCATTTTGTTTGCTAAAAACGAACATAGTTGAATGATACAAGATATATATGTGGTGTCACTATATGCAAAGTTCAAAAATGATGTCACAATACTGTAATGTATACAGCAGTGTTCGTGCATGTATATTACAGAGTGTCGCTCGTTTTGGGCTTGTTTTGATGGAGCTGGTCGCTTGTTTCTATCGGGAGATCTGGCAACACTGGTCATGGAGCCCCATGATGACGCACGTGACTTCTGCATTCCATTTTTTTCTATGGGAGTGTCGCAACTCTTGCTCCTTTGCGGCGCAAAGGCTCTGGCGCTAAAGAAGATAAGAAAGAAAGGTATCGTGCTGTACTTTTAGACTACGAGTTACTTTTCTGTAACATTTACAGTAATTTCAGCTTCTTGAGTTCGTTTCATTTATACCGGTTTAGTATCAATTATTTCAAGGAAACTTTAGCTAATAGAGATGAGGCGACAGCAAGCTAAACAACGAGACGATGTGGCTACAGAAAACATGGAGTTTCTGGAAACAAAAGTCACAGATTATAAAAAGGAACGATGTCGTTTAAAGGACAAACTGCAACACAACGAAACCCAAGATGCTGCTTTCAACCCAGAAGTTCTGCTTCACAGATTAGGTTTGTATCTAACATTCCTGCTTTTCAGTGATGATTTTAGTTGGTGTCTAGCCATCATCAGTGTTGCCAGGTGAGAAATGTAGGATTATCGTACTAGAGACTTAAAATTATCGTATTTTGATGGAAATTATCGTGCACCTGTCATAACCAAAATAACAAGTATGCACTATAGTCACTCTATTGTTGAATAGCGTCTAACAGGCACTCACAGCTTCATCGCATCAGTAAGAGTGGGAACCATAGACATTAATACTTATTAATGTCTGTGGTGGGAACGCTCTGGTGGGAACTAATGAGCCCCCACTTCTTGTTTTGTCTTTTGCACGTGACGTCACGGCTCATGTCTTTTTGCACTTACGGTCGCCATGTTGGGTGTATACCGGTTCATTTAAACAGAGGAAGTCCATGTTAAACACAGTGCGATACAGAACAATAACATCAGCAAAATGCAAACTAAATATAAAAATGAGCAGAAGCCTTATAGAGAGAAACTCAACCTTGAAGCCAGAGAACTTATGGTGAAGTTAGCTTCAATTAACAACATTGATCCTTACGAGGTAGCAGCTAAGGCATGGACTTCCTCTGTTTAAATGAACCGGTATCCATACAATATGGCGACCGGGAGTACAAAATGTCATGTGTCTGCAGAGCTGGAGTGTGGACAGGAGATAAACAGAAAAAAAAAAACATTCTGTAAAATTAATTTAATAACTCAACTAAGTTCTCTCTACTGTATTAAGTTTGTATTTTTCAGGAAAACAATAACTTGATCTTTAACTTTACTGATATCACTACTAAAAACATCCCTAATTGTAAATTTAACATTCATTTTATTTATTTATTTTTGGAACTGCATTATTTCTGTTTTTTTTTCATTCATTCAACCTTTATTTATACAGGCTAGCCTCGTTGTTTCATACTCTGGACATTCCATAAAGACATATTGAACCATTTCAGGGAAATTGCTGGTGCACATGTCACAAAAAAGTCCTGTTGCATGTTTTCCAATTTAAGAGATTTATTTAGGTCTGTGTGTCCTGTTCTAATGCGAGTAAGTTCCTGTTTCTTCCTGCTTTCCTTGTATATCCTACCTTTTTGTGAATGTTGTGTAAATGTCTTCCTGTATCAGCAATGTCCCAGTTTTCTTGCCATATTTTCTTAATATATTTATTTATTATTGTTTAACATTCAACTTTACATAAATGTTCACTCATTTTCATTACTTCTTCTTCCAGACCGGTGTCACACGGCTCTGCTTCTTTTTATTTTCTAACTCATGGGGCGGGCGCGGTGGACTATTCAGCCAATCATGACCGTTGTTCTGAGGCAAACGCATGCACGTCACTCTTAGGTCACATTTAGAAAAGCAGGATTGGTTGGAATTTCCAGATGCCTTCAGGGTTCACAAAAAAACTCAGACAGTCAGTTGCGACAGGCTGATGGCAACCGATTACAACTACCGTAAAAACAGGTGTATTATACGCTGTATTTTTGCTCATTTGAATGTCCAGCGTATTAAACACCGAAGAGTATTATTTATGGATTTTTCCCCATATTTTTAGACCCATTTTTCGCTCTGATTCTTCGTTTTTCATTTTTGGCAAAAATGGTGCAGTACCAGTTTCGGCCGCTATACGGGCGCTGTAGGCAGCAGCCAGCAGAGGACTCAGAGAGCGAAGAGGAAGAGGGGCCACTTCCAGAAGTTTCTACTTGCATGTGTCCGAAAAAAGCCTCCTTTGGTCGGACTGATGACTCTGTCGCTGCCCGCTCCCTGCTGTGGATGTACCGGTAGCTGTTTTTGTTTGCAAGATACCACTCATAAACCACACCGCGGATTTTTAAATCCAGCTGATTTCACATTTGGTTCAGCTCAGGAGCCCGTCTGCTATAGTGAGGTAAGAAATATATTTTTTAAGCATTTATTTAGCTAAATTTAAAGAAAGAAAGCGTCCGGTTTGACCCGCCTGGCGCCTGCATAAAAATCGGCGAACTTAAAAAAAAATCCAGCTGATTTGAACATTTCGTTAAACTCAGGAGTACGTCTACTATTAAGTCAGCTAAGAAATATATTTTTTAAGCGTTTATTTAGCTAAATTTAAAGAAAGAAAGCGTCCGGTTTGACCCGCCTGGCGCCTGCATAAAAATCGGCGAACTTTTTAAAAAAAATCCAGCTGATTTGAACATTTCGTTAAACTCAGGAGTACGTCTACTATTAAGTCAGCTAAGAAATATATTTTTTAAGCGTTTATTTAGCTAAATTTAAAGAAAGAAAGCGTCCGGTTTGACCCGCCTGGCGCCTGCATAAAAATCGGCGAACTTTTTAAAAAAAATCCAGCTGATTTGAACATTTCGTTAAACTCAGGAGTACGTCTACTATTAAGTCAGCTAAGAAATATATTTTTTAAGCATTTATTTAGCTAAATTTAAAGAAAGAAAGCGTCCGGTCTGACCCGCCTGGCGCCTGCATAAAAATCGGCGAACTTTTTTTAAAAAATCCAGCTGATTTGAACATTTCGTTAAACTCAGGAGCACGTCTTCTATAAAGTCAGCTAAGAAATATATTTTTTCTCGCAAAAAAACAATTGTTTTTACCGTGTTTCCTTATGAAGTTCTTCATACTGGCTTGCTTCTGTCGCCGCCATCTTGATCAGGACAAAGTTGACGCGTCGCGTGGCGATGACGCGTATTAAACACCGAGGCGTATTGTGTACAATTGTTTCTCGTTTATTGTTAATAATTTGACAAAGCGTATTAAACACCGGAGCGTATTTTACAACGGCGAATACGGTACACATTCACGGAATGGTCAAATTATTGTATTTTTGGCCTTTTTCGGGATTATTGATCGTACAGAGGGCAAAATTGTCATACAAATACGATAATTATCGTACACCTGGCAACACTGGCCAGCATACACTGGCCAGCATACACCAGCATACACACTCACTCTTTGCCCCACTCCCCTCAGGACGGAGGTTGAGGAGCATCAAGTGTAGAACCACTAGACTGAGGAACAGCTTCTACCCTGAGGCTGTTAGACTCATGAATAAATAAAAATAAAATAAAAAATAAACACTGCAAAATATCACATCATACTGATGCTGATCTGTTTTCTTGTTGCTGTATTCATCTGTGTTCATCTGTGACCATCTGCTCATACAAACTCATGTTCGTGCTGCTGTTTATTCCCACTATATTAAGCTTAGTGTATTACTAGTTGATGCTTTTCTTAGTTAGTTCTAGATGTTATTACTGTTTTTCTCTTTCATTTGTTGTTGGATGTAACTGGGACCTCGTGTACATAATCTCGTTTTCATCTCATGTACCACATGCGGTGCACATGACAATAAAGACTCTCTGACTCTGACTCTCTGATACAGGTCATAGTAGCATACGTTTAGTTAATACGCATGCGTGCATGCACAGTTTGCATTAAGCCCATGACGTGCCGAGGAGTCGTCTGATCACCCTACACGGCAAGATACGACCAAAAAGTAAGTCAGTAAATTGTTTTGGTGCACAGTACTCATGGTATTATTGTGTATTTACACAACTTACAGTGTGCATGCATTTCCTGAACCGTAAGTAAATCGTTTTGATGACGTTTTGCGTGTAATATGTGCGCAACTTCAGGCGGAGCGAAAACTACGTTTGTTTATGTGTGAACAGTGCGAGCGAAGTTAGTCCGAGCTTTGTGAATTTAATTTAAACAATATAATCATCCTGCTGCAGATGAGGGAGGGATGGGGGACGAGCTGAAGAAGTGGCTGCAGATTACTTCTACTAGCATATTTAGCTTAATCTACTAGCATATCACGGTGAAGCAATGAACAAGCTGAAAAGCTCTGAAACAGGTGGAGCACAATCTTATTTATCTAGACTTGAAGCAGACACAGAGCCCAGCTAAAGCCTTAAAGTCCTCCTTCACCGAGCCTGGGTGTTAGTTTCGGCATCAGGTGTAATACAAGCAGGTTGTTCACACACTGCAGAGTCATCCTGCCATGCTGCTGCAATACTGTGGAATAAATGCTGATAATTGTTTTATTTTTATTAATTTAATTGCATTTGTACTGATAGTGTGCACCTACTGTTTTTAGTTTGGAGCAAGCCTGGATAGATTGTTGTACTCAGTGCAGCTCCTACGGATTAAATGTCCTCTAAATAGCTTCATTTCATTTTCAGAGTTTCTATCGGCCAAATTGTGACATCAGATGCGTAGAAGATGAGAAGTACCTCATTCTTCTTTTGGGCAGCACGGTGGCACAACTGGTACAGCTGCTGCATCTCAGCGAGCAGGTCCCCGGTTCAAATCCCGGTCCGGGGGCCTTTCTGGGTGGAGTTTGCATGTTCTCTCCGTGCATGCGTGAGTTTTTTCCTGGTGCTCCGGTTTCCTCCCCAAAGTCCAAAAACATGCATGTTAGGCTGATTGGTAACTCTAAATTGACCCTGGGTGTGAGTGAGACAGGTCCCTCTTGTAAATGAGTCCCCGTGGCTCAACGAGGCTAGCCTGTAAAAATAAAGGTTTAATGAAAGAATCTTCCCAATGGGCAAAGTGGATTCAACCTGCATGTGAGTAAATGCTGTAAGTTACAATATATTAATTGATGATAATTGATAATTATTAATGACATCAATATATCAAATGGAGTTCTCTCTATTATTCACTTTAATAGCAGAAGTATAAATGCAAACATATCCAAAATAACAGATTACTTAAAACAGTTAAATAGAACTTTTACGATAATAGCGCTGTCAGAGACATGGCTCAATGATGATAACACAAGTAATATTCACATCGAGGGGTATGAATTATATCATATGAACAGAAATAATAAAAGAGGTGGTGGAGTCGCTCTATTTGTCAATAATGAAATAAAATGTAAATTAAATAGTGAAATGTCAATAATAGTTGATAATATTATGGAAATGATAACAATAGAAATAATAAACAAAAACGATAAAAACATAATAAGTTGTGTATATAGATCACCAGGAGCAAATATAGAAATTTTCACTGATAAAATCTTGGAGCTAATGGAGAAGAGTTTTAATAAAAAAGTTTTTTTGTGTGGAGACTTTAACATTGATATGGGAAATAAAACAGATTCAAATAACATCAGCACATTTATAAACTCAATGTACAGTTTAAATATGTATCCATTGATATCAAAGCCAACAAGAATTACAACTCATAGTGCCACAATAATTGATAATATTTTCACAAATATAACAAATGGGGATGTGACCGACTTAAGTGATCATTTACCAGTTTTCACACTCTATAAAAATTATCAAAGCATCACAAAATCAGTTACAACGAAGAAAAAGATCATAAACACGTCAAAAAAAGTTTTGGAAAAATTAAAAGAGGATCTAGATAAACAAGACTGGAATTAAGTGTATGTTGATGATGTGAACAGAGCATATGATGAGTTTATGAATATCTTGGAAGCTCTGTATGAAAAAAATTGTGTGCAAACAAATTACACAAAGAGAAATATGGTTGATCAACTATGGATGAGAAAAGGGTTGAGAAATGCTTGTTAAAAAAAGAACTATTTGTATTCATGTTTCTTGAAATTGTGAAGTCAGAGCGCTGAAGAAAAATATAAAAAGTATAAAAATAAATTAGTAGGGATTATAAGGAAACATAAGAAAGAATATTATAGTAAATTATTAGATAAAAGTAATGGTGATATGAAAGCAACATGGCGAGTAATGAATAGTGTTCTGAAGAATCATAAAGCAAAAACTGGTATTTCAAAATATTTTGTAAAAGACAACGATGAAGTTCATGATGAAAATGAAATTGTAAATGGATTTAATCAATATTTTGTGAATGTTGGATCAAGCCTTGCAGCTAAAATACCAAAGGTAGATAATAATGTGATCCATTCAATTACAGGTTGTGCAAATAGTATTTTTCTAAATGGAACTAACAAAGAGGAAATAATGAATGTAGTAAAAAATCTTACAGACAAGAGATCAAAAGACTGGGTGGACATGGATATGATGTTTGTAAAGGACATAATGAGCCATGTTATTGAGCCGTTTACATATATATGTAATTTATCATTTTCAACAGGAATATTTCCAGATAATATGAAAGTAGCTAAGGTAGTTCCTCTTTTTAAAAATGGTGATAAATGTGTGTTCAACAATTTTAGACCTATATCCTTGTTACCACAGTTTTCAAAAATTCTTGAAAAACTATTTGTGAACAGACTAAGGGCCAGTTTACACGACGCGTATTTTGAGTGTAACCGCTACTTTCTCTTTGCGACTTTGCTTATCGCCTACACGACGCTGCTGGCCCCCCTCTTTGACTCCGATGGTTTTTGAACCCTGCTCTCAAGGTGGAACTTTTTCGCAGACCCCCCGTTGATAATGTAAACATCTCCCGTGGAGCTTTTGTTTGAACACATGCACGCAGCACGCACGCGCAGACAGCCGGCATTTTAACAATGGCGGTGGACTGGACAGTGGACACACGCACCACTTTCTGAACTATAGCTGATGGAATATATTTTGATTCTCATATTTAATTATTCTACACCTTACCTGCATCTGTGTTGGAAGAGAGCCAGCTGCCTGGATCCAGTTGTCTGTTAACGAGGCAGTCGGACATTTCACGTGTCACGCTGCACTATAACATACTAAATGTGCTATATAATAACAGTTTAACAATAATAAACAGTATTTATGTTAGCGTGGGAGATATTTAAATTTATCTGAGCTAAATGAAGCTATCTGGACTCGTTACGTCATGCCTAACATGCTGCTGAAAATGAAGACACCAGGTTGATTTTTAATTTATTTATTTATTCAACACCAAAAACTGTATGTCACAAACACTGAGAATTAAATTGAACACTTTTAAAAACACGTTAACCGAACTTTAATGAACTGGACTCTGTTGTTCATCCTGGTGGACACTGTCACTGGACCCACATCCGAACCGCCGGTCCGCTTCGTGGAACAGCTTCGACCTCGCAGGAAAAAAATAAAAATAAAACCTCAGTTGGTTGTTCTGTGATCGAACTAAACACAAGGAAACATTATTAAGAACATGGTTTACCTTGTAGCGCTGCTGTAAATCAGCTGATTCTCACGGACTAAAGTCAGACATGTTGACTCGGTTCCGGTCCAGTCAGCAACTGGTGTGCAGATGAAGCGGCCCCACTTGGTGTCAAATCTGTTGACTCTTATCCAAATTCCAGCTTTAACTTGTTAACTTGTTGACAACAACTTGTAGTAGCTGAACTTTTAGCCAGAGAGGAAAACAGGCTGCCTCGTCTGCTCTGTTTACATCAGGCAGCAGTGGCACGCATGCGCAGTAGTGAAGGTTCCAAAAATCACAGCGCCATCTAATGGCCCAGCATGGTAACTACAGTAAATTCATGAGTACGGGGGGTGGGGGGGGAGAGAGTCGTATCCACAGAATTCGCCCATGTCAACGCAAAACTTTCAACCTAATTAACATACCCAAAAGTTGCGTTTCCCTCACACAGTGTCCGTGTAAACAGGGCCTAAATCAATTTATAGATAAACAAAATATTCTAAGCAACAGTCAGTATGGGTTTAGAGCAAAAACTCTACATCAATGGCTCTCATGGAATTAATGGAACAAATAACTACTGCTGTCGATCAAAAACAATATTGTATCAGTATTTTTGTTGATTTAAAAAAAGCATTCGATACTATTGATCACACCATTCTCCTTGAAAAACTGAACAAATATGGTATTAGAGGACCAGCATTACAGTGGGTATCTAGCTACTTGAAAGATAGGAAACAATTTGTACAAATAAATGATGTAAGATCTGACCTCTGTAATATCACATGTGGAGTTCCCCAAGGCTCTGTACTTGGACCAAAGCTATTTATTTTATATGTGAATGACTTGGTAAATGTGTCAGGACTCCTTAAATGTGTACTTTTTGCTGATGATACCACATTTTTCTGTTTAGGTGAAGATATAGAACAAATGTTGGAATTGATAAAGACAGAATTTGTCAAGATACAAACTTGGTTTAAAATAAATAAATTATCATTAAATCTAGAAAAAACTAATTACATGATATTCAGTAATAAAAAGAAAACTGTTGATGTTCCACTCAAAATTGAGGATGTTGAGATTTGTAGAGTGAATGAGGTGAAGTTTTTGGGTGTTATCATTGATGACAAACTGACATGGAAACAACACATAAATTCTGTAAGAATAAAAATAGCTAAATCGATTGCAGTACTGTACAAAGTCAGAGACCTATTGAATGATAAAGCTCTGTATTTGTTGTATAACACAATCATTGTTCCACACTTAATCTATTGTATTGATGTTTGGGGAAAGCGTGTAAAACAATCACAAAGCCTATTTTTGTATTACAGAAAAGAGCTGTAAGAATTATCACTAGAAAACATTACCGTCATCCATCAAGTACATTATTTTATCAACTGAAGTTATTGAAGTTCCATGATTTGGTAGACTATAATATTTTATCAGTTATGTATAGGGCTCAAAATAATGCATTACCTTTAAATATCCAAATGCATTTTGTTAAAAGACAAAGTTGTTATAATCTTAAGGGGACAGAGATGTTTGTAAAACCACAATTCAGAACTAGTTTGAAGGGACGTTCTACCTCAATCCAGGGAATTAGATTATGGAATGGCTTGGAGAATGTAGTTAAATCATTCAACCTTTATTTAGTCAGGTAAATCTTATTGAGCCTCATGGCTCATTTACGAAAGCGACCTGCTAAAACTAAAGAACAATGAACAGCAATGGTAGAATTTCCTTAAACAATAAACAAACAAACAAACAATA